>RXON01000491.1:0-57635 GCA_009667805.1 Leptobrachium leishanense | reverse complement strand
AATCCTTGCTAACGGGAGTCATCCCAGAAGACTGGAAATTAGCAAATGTTGTGCCTATTTACAAGAAGGGTAGTAGGGAGGAATTGGGGAACTATAGGCCAGTTAGTCTTACGTCAGTAGTGGGGAAAATTAATGGAAACCATGTTAAAGGAAAGGATTGTTGAACATCTAAAAAACACATAGATTACAGGATCAGAAACAACATGGGTTTACCTCAGGGAGATCATGCCAAAACTAATTTTATTGATTTTATTGATTGGGTAACAAAATAGACACAGGGTGGTGCGTAGACATTGCTTATTTAGATTTCAGTTAAAGGCTTTTGATACTGTTCCGCATAGAAGCTTATCAATAAATTGCAATCTTTGAGCTTGGATCCAAATATTGTTGAATGGATTAGGCAGTGGCTGAGTGACAGGTAACAGAGGGTTGTGGTAAATGGAGTTTATTCGGCACAAGGTCTTGTTACCAGTGGGGTACCTCAGGGGTCAGTACTTGGACCCATTCTATTTAATATTTTTATTAGTGATATTGCAGAAGGTATTAATGGTAAAGTATGTCTTTTTGCTGATGACACAAGATTTGCCACAGGGTTGACGTTCCTGGAGGGATCAGCCAAATGACAAATGATTTAGGTAAACTAAAAAAATGGTGGGAGCTGTGGCATTGAGTTTAATGTGGATAAGTGCAAGATAATGCACCTGGGACGTAAAAACCCAAGGGCTGAATATAGATATTTGATACATCTGAGGGTTGGATTTAGGGGTTATTATTTCAGAGGATCTAAGGGTAAGTAGTCAATGTAATAGAAGCAGGCAGAAATGCTGGCAGAATGCTTGGAAATACTGGCAGAATGCTTGGAAATGCTGGCAGAATGCTTGGTTGTGTAGGGAGAGGTATTAGCAGTGGAGAAAAGGGAAGTGCTCATGCCACTGTACAGAGCACTGGTGAGACCTCACTTGGAGTACTGTGTGCAGTACTGGAGACCGTATCTCCAGAAGGATATAGACATCTTAGAGAGAGTTCAGAGGCTACTAAAATGGTGTACGGCTTGAAGGAGAAAAGTTACCAGGAAAGGGTTAATGATCTTAACATGTACAGTTTGAAAAAAGAAGAGACAGAGGAGATATGATAGAAACATTTAATACGTAAAGGAATCCACAAGGTAGAGGAAGGGAGTATATTTAAAAGGAAACAAAGTAGCAAAACAAGAGGACATAGTCTTAGATTAGAGGGGCAAAGGTTTAAAAAGTAAACACAGGAAGCCATTATTTTACTGAGAGGGTGGTGGATACATGGAACAGTCTTCCAGTTGAAGGTAGAGGCCAAACAATTAATGAATTTGCAGGCATGGGATAGGCATAAGGCTATCCTAAACCCAGTAAAGTTATTCTGTGTAATTGGGCGACTAGATGGGCCGAAAGGTTCTTATCTGCCGACATTTTTCTATGTTTCTATGTATCTATCTGTCTGTATCTGTCTGTATCTATCTGTATCTATCTATCCGTATCTATCTATCTGTCTGTATCTATATATATCTATATATATCTATCTCTATCTGTCTATCTATCTATCGGTATCTAATTATATCTCTATATGTATCTATCATCTGTATCTGTATCTATCTATATCTGTAGCTATCTAGTGCTATCTATCTTGTTTTATATCTATCTATCTCTATCTATCTTATCAATCTCTTAGTATCTTATATCTCTATGTATCTATCATCTGTATCTGTATCTATCTGTATCTCTATATGTTTCTATCTGTATCTATCTATATCTCTATCTGTATCTATCTATCTACAGTTGTGTTCAAAATTATTCAAAAATTATTCAACTGAAATTGAGTGTTTTGGCCAGTTTGACATTGATTTTGATCATTCAGTCATCTTGCTTACAATTAAATCAAAGAGGCACGTGTAGGTCAGACAAATATAACATAAACATTTATAATGAAATAACCACTTTCTTTTCTGTGCTCATCATTATCAGTTTTATTCAACCCCAAGTGACATTCAATCTTATACTTAGTACAACATCCTTTTTACAGTTATAACAGCTTTTAAACGTGAAGCATAGCTTGACACAAGTGTCTTGCAGCGATCTACGGGTATCTCGCCCATTCGTCATGGGCAAAGCCTCCAGTTCAGTCACATAGGCTTGCGCACTGCAACTGCTTTCTTTAAGTCCCACCAGAGGTCTCAACAATCGGATTTAAGTCAGGTGACTGCGAGGCCACTCCAAAATGTTCAGCCTTTAATCTGCAACCATGCTCTAGTGGACTTTGGAGGTATGCTTGGGATCATTGTCCTGTTGAAAGGTCCAACGTCTCCCAAGCCTCAGGTTTGTGACGGACTGCATCACATTGTCATCCAATATCTCCTGGTACTGAAGAGAATCATGGTCCTTGCACGCTGGGCTTCCCTGTACCTGCAGAAGCAAAACAGCCCCAAAGCATGATTGACCCCCCCCCCCCGCCATGCTTCACAGTAGGCAAGGTGTTCTTTTCTTACATAGCCTTGTTCTTCCTCCAAACATAGCGTTGATCCATGGGCCCAAACAGTTCTAATTTTGTTTCATAAGTCCACAGAACACTATCCCAAACTTCTGTGGGTTCCACATCTTTTGGCATACTGCAGTTGACTCTTCTTATTCTTTGGAGACAGCAAGGGGGTGCGCCTGGGAGTTCTGGCATGGAGGCCTTCATTACGCAGTGTGCGCCATATTGTCTGAGCTGAAACTTCAGATCCCCACATCTGACAAATCTTTTCACAGTTCCTCAGCAGTCACACGGGGACTTTTCTCCACTCTACGCTTCAGGTAGCGCACAGCAAGTCGAAGTCCGCATCTTCTTTCTGCCACGACCAGGTAGCGTTTCAAACAGTGCCCTGTGCCTTGAATTTGCGAATGATGCTTTGGTCTCTCTTTGGTATGTTTAACATCTTTGCAATCTTCTTATAGCCATTGCCCTTCCTGTGAAGAGTAATCACCTCTTCTCTTGTCTTCCTGGACCATTCTCTTGACTTCACCATGTTTGTAACCACACCAGTAAATGTCTAGAAGGAGCTGAGTATCACAGTCATTTTAAGCTGCCTAATTGGTGCTTATTATGCTTATTGCTGCTCCGTGACATCCACAGGTGTTTTCAATACCTGATTGAAAACACTTGAATGAACCTCTGTTCTTCAGAGTGGTAGTCTTTAAGGGGTTGAATAATTGTGTCAATGAAGAATTCACAAAAGAAACATTTACTACTGTATTACAAAACCAATTGATGTCATTTTAGTTGCATATGGTTTTGTCCTTGTAGGATTTCATTCTGAATTACAATTACAATGTCACTAAATTCCCTAAACCCTTTACAGCATTGGGGTTGAATAATTTTGAACACAACTGTATTCTTCTGTATCTCTATATGTATCTATCTGCATATCTATCTTATCTTATTATCTGTATTTTATTATATAAAGTATTTTCCCCGGGAAGGATACATTGAGATTTCTCTGGTTTTCAGTTTGTTCTGGATTCAAGAAACATTGAATTGTTACAGAAAAACAAAGTAATAAAATGCAATATATTAAAAACACAAATATATAGATTAACCCAGTAAATAAATATGTTCTATATCTATATCTCTATATGCATGTATCATTCAGGATCTATTTATCTACCTGAAGGTTTCTTTCAGGGTTATTCAAAGAGAATCGAGAAGTCACTGTACGTTCGGTGACTTTCCGTTCCCTGCACTTCGGGGCGATTCGGCAATCCTATTTCGCCAACCTTGCGGTGTATTCAGCGAGTACCGCAGGGCCCCCGTAGTGCAGAGAAAACCTGCTGAACACTCACCGAAACCCGCAGAAAACCGCTGTATTAACCACGCTGAACACGCCAGAGAAACCCATCTAGCCGCCGATCACAGCGCAGAGCAGCCGCCGGAAAAAGCCGACACACAGATAAATGAGGTGAAAAAAAAAACAGTACACTTGAAAGTTTGAAAAGTGAAACGCTGTTCAGAAAAAAACTACTGAACGAAAATGTCTGAAATTTACACATAAAGATCCAATGAATGATAATAAAATGGGCTGTTACAGAAAAAACTATTTCAAAAAAGAAAGGTTTATTAAATATTGAATTAAAACGGAAATATTTTTAACATTGGATTCGCCTGAATAAACCTGCCGAATGAAACCACTGAACAGCAGAGCATTAGGGGAACCTTTCACTGCTGGTTTGTGTTCTCTGAATAGACGAAGCATTGCTTTTTCATGGGGATTTCACTGCCCTCGAACAGGCATCGAACAGGCACCGTATGTGCAGGCAATTCGACAACATTTGGCGAACTGATCTGCTCTCTGAATAGCCGAATGGCCAGGAAAGGAAACCGAACGCTGAGTTTCACTGTTCCGTTACATTTCGGGGACCATATTTTTCAAGTAAATTAAAAAGAGGAGGGAGGGAGGTTTCTGGGGTAGATAAGGATAGGAGAATATCATCTGCGACCAGAGTGAGCTTCTGCTCGCCTGCCGGTGTAGGCAGACCTGATATTAATGGATGCAATCTAATATGAGATGCCAACGGTTCTAAGGCCAGGACAAAAATTAACGGTGATAAGGGGCAACCCTGACGAGTGCCGTTAGTAATTGGAAAAGCAGGGGACGGAAATCTCATCCTCAACATCTTCGCCGAGGGGGTAGAATACAGACTTTGGATAAACAAGGTGGGAAATCGAAAGGCCTCCAACGTTTGACGCATGAAACCCCAGTGCACGCGATCAAACGCTTTATCTGCATCTAAAGACAATAGGAGCCCGGGGGTCCCAGAACGATTAGGTCTATCATATCAAACAAGTGACGTGTAATGTCACAGGTCTGCCTCCCCTGCACAAATCCTGTCTGATCCGGGTGAATCCATTTAGGGAGCGACGCGCGGGGCCAGCAATTTTGCATAAAGTTTAACCCCTTCACTGCTGAGCCATTTCACGTCTTAAAAAAACTCATTTTTCCTTTTTTTATTAATATTTTTTTTTTTTTTCTTTATCTTAAACATGGTCATGTTTCCTATCATTGGAAAGGCCATGCTCTGGCCTTTCTAATGATACCAAACATGACCCTGCTAGCTGCCAACAGTCGGGAGATATCTGGGTTCAAAGGAATCGACTATCTTTCTTTAGGAGTCAATGAGGATGTTCCCCACACGTCCTCAGCAGTGAAAGGGAGATGGGACAAAAATTCGCGCAATGAGTGGGGGGCTTGCCAGGTTTAGGGAGTGTGACTACGGTAGCCAGGAGCATCTCTGGGGGAACGTGGCCAGTGGTTTTATTCTTATTGAATAAGACAGTCAGGTTAGGGACCAGAAGTGAGGCGAAGGTTTGATAATAAAGGTTAGATAATCCATCTTGACCCGGCGCTTTACCTTTCGGGAGAGCTCGGATCGCTTTGTAGACGTCCTCCTCAGAGAAGGGGGTCAGCAGGTCAGCTAGCTGATGGGGCAGTAATGTCGGTAAATGCTCTTCCGCTAAGAAGGTGGATATTTCTGCCGGGCAGGGCGGATATTTCTGCCGGGCAGGGCGGATATTTCTGCCGGGCAGGGCGGTGGAATGGCCGAGTCAAGTTTGAGGTTGTAAAGGGAGCTATACAGTGACGTGCGGTGAGGTCAGTGGCTGGTGAGGCACTGACTTGTATCAGAGCCAGATATACACGGGTTACATAGGTTCAGGTGCAGCGCTCCCTAGAAACTGGCTGCTGCCAGCGCTCCCCAGGATCTGGCTGCTGCCAACGCTCCCCAGGATCTGGCTGCTGCCAACGCTCCCCAGAAACTGGCTGCTCTCTCAGGACTCCCCAGGATCTTTTGCTGTTCTCAGGCCTCCCCAGGGATCTTTTGCTATTCTCAGGGCTCCCCAGGATCTTTTGCTGCTCTCCTCCAGGATGTGCCTCCAGGCACACAGTCCGGCGGCACACCCACATGACTGAGCAGGACAGTCACATGACTGTCCTGTGTCATTCAAAGCGTGGGAGGCCTGCCTCACATGGAGGCGTTTTTTGAATTGCTTGAGATCAATGGCACTTTCCCATTGGTCCAAGCAATTCCATTGCTCTCAGTGCCTCTGCGGCACTGAAGAGCGTAGATTCAGGAAGTTGGCATCGCCAGACGTGCGCTGCAGACTTCAATGAATCTATTAGCCAGCTTGAGCTATGCAACTAAAACAAAATGTGAAGGAGCAGAGACAGACGGCGGATGTGAACTTTTATTTTATATAGCAGCAGGTTTTATTTAAAAGATTTACAGTCCCCACTTAATGGAATTATGGCAGGTGAGGCCCTGCCTCACCTGCCGCCCCTGACTGCACGTCCCTGGAGCTATAATAGTTGGCAAATTCCAAGACAATCAGCGCTGGATTACGCACCGTTTGTCCCCCGAGCTTTCAATATGGGTGATTTTAGTTTGGAGGCCAGTAACTTTCCCGCCTTGTTACCCTGGGTATAGGAAGTGTAATTTAGTTTGCGCAGGGATCGTTCCATAACCTGCAGGTTTAAGTGCTCCAACTCCCACCGCAAGGAAAGCAATTGAGATGCAATCGATGGGGTGGGCTTAGTCTTATTTTGGGATTCTAAGGAGGAGATTTGTTGTAAGAGATTTGATGTTTTAAGAGTAACCTGTTTCTTTCTATAAGCCCCCTGTTTAATGAAGTGGCCCCTGATAACTGCTTTGTGACCCGACCACACAGAGGAGATTGACACCTCCTCCAAAGTGTTCAATCTGAAGTAATGACGCGGCCCCATCTCTCCCAGCCGGGTCCACAATTAACGAATCATTTAAACGCCACGAGCCCATACCTCGAGCTGGAAAATGAGCACGAAAGGAAAGTATCAAAGGTGCATGGTCAGACCATGTCATGGGCCCTATTTGTGCATCCAGGAGATGGGGGATCATGGTTCGGTGTATAAGGCATAAATCAATTCTGCTATAGGAGGAGCGCACCTGAGAAAAAAAGGTGTAATCTCTAGCCTGGGTGTGGGACATACGCCAGACATCATACATGTCAACCGAATGCAAAAAGTCAGTGACACGTTGGCCAAGAGACTTCGCTTTTTGAGAGGGGAGGCTACCCCCCGGGGACTGGCTATCAACCATGGGGCAAGGAGTCATATTGAAGTCGCCACATATTTATTTATAAAGGATTTTACCAGGAAGATACATTGAGATTTCTCTCGTTTTCAAGTATGTCCTGGGTTCAAGAACATTGAAGTGTTACAGTGTTACAGAAATACACAAAGTAATAAATGCAAAATATTGAAAACAAAACACAAATCTACAGATTAACATGGAAAATAAATATGTAAGTAATATAGTTACTAGGTTACATGTTTACAGGTGCATTCTGTATATAGTCACTGTTACATGTTTACAGGTGCATTCTGTATATAGTCACTGTTACATGTTTACAGGTGCATTCTGTATATAGTCACTATGTTACATGTTTACAGGTGCATTCTGTATATAGTCACTGTGTTACATGTTTACAGGTGCATTCTGTATATAGTCACTGTGTTACATGTTTACAGGTGCATTCTGTATATAGTCACTGTGTTACATGTTTACAGGTGCATTCTGTATATAGTCACTGTGTTACATGTTTACAGGCGCATTCTGTATATAGTCACTGTGTTACATGTTTACAGGTGCATTCTGTATATAGTCACTATGTTACATGTTTACAGGTGCATTCTGTATATAGTCACTATGTTACATGTTTACAGGTGCATTCTGTATATAGTCACAGTGTTACATGTTTACAGGTGCATTCTGTATATAGTCACTGTGTTACATGTTTACAGGTGCATTCTGTATATAGTCACTGTGTTACATGTTTACAGGTGCATTCTGTATATAGTCACTGTGTTACATGTTTACAGGTGCATTCTGTATATAGTCACTATGTTACATGTTTACAGGTGCATTCTGTATATAGTCACAGTGTTACATGTTTACAGGTGCATTCTGTATTGAGGTATGTTAATAGGGAGCTCTTGAGTGACTTTAGACTGGGGGAAGATTTGATGGTGTCTGGGAGGTTATTCCATATTTGCGGTGCTCTGTAGGAAAATGAGGATTGAGACACTTTCTTTTTGTATTGTGGTATTGCAAGTAAGGTGCTGGTCCTGGATCAGAGGTTATAGGATGAGGGAACTGCTAGGGGAAGCAGCCTATTCAGGTAGGGTGGCAGCTTCCCAGAAAAGCTCTTAAACAGAAGATCTAGATTCCAGTGACGGCCAGTTTAGCTCTTTTAACATGTCACAATGGTGTGTCATGTAGTTACATTGTAGCACAAAGCGGCAGAATGAGTTATTCAATGTAGTAAGTTTCTGAAGGTGTGTTTGCGGGGCGGCTGCGTACACTACATCTCCGTATTCAATAGATGGCATAAGCATTTGTTGTACAATCTGCTTTCTTACCGCAGGGCTGAGGCAGGATTTGTTTCTGTACAGGGCACCTAGTTTGGGGTAAAGTTTGGATGAGAGTTTTTCGATGTGGGGGCCAAAGGATAGATTTGGGTCCAACCACATACCTAGATATTTGAGAGAAGTGACTGTGGTCAGCGTGCCATTTGATTTTGTCCTGACATGTAGATGGGGTGTTTGCAATTTGTGTAGTTTAGGTTTTGTTCCAAAGAGCATCGTTACCGTTTTGTCAGTATTTAGAAAAAGTTTGTTGTGTTTGATCCACTTTTCTACCTCTGTGAATTGTTCTTGCAGCACGGCCTCCAGCTGCCGGAGATCTGGTTTGCTGGTATAGATTACAGTGTCGTCTGCGTACATGTGTACAGTTGAAGCTTTGCAGACAATGGGCAGATCATTTATGAATAATGTGAATAGCAGGGGGCCGAGTATCGAGCCTTGGGGTACACCGCACGTGACTGGAAGGGGGAGGGAGGAGCTGCCAGAAATGGACACATATTGTGATCGGTCGGATACATATGATTGAAACCAGGTTAGCGTGCGATCACCAATACCAGAGTTTTTAAGTTTTTCTAACAAGATGCCATGGTCTACTGTGTCAAAGGCCTTGGCAAAATCAAGGAAGATGCTCCAGTTAGGTTTCCTTGTTCCATCCCAGCTTGGATATCATTGCAGACTTTTAAAAGGGCGGTTGTTGTTGAGTGATTTCGACGAAAGACGGATTGATCCGGGGTTAAATAGTTTGAAGATTGATAATAGTCACGTAATTGTGTATAGACGCATTTTTCCCAAATTTTTGACATAACGGGGAGCAGTGAGATTGGACGGTAGTTGGATACCAAAGTACTGTCACCACTTTTATGGATAGGTACCACTCTCACAGTCTTCCAGAGTTTGGGTATGTATCCAGTCGCCAGTGTGCCATATGTACACAGCGCCTTGGCTTAGAGACTGAAGTTTTTTATGGGCTTTCCTCAGGAACTGCAACTGGTTAACATTCGGGAAATAAAAATTAACAATAGTCACCGGAGCATCATTAAGGCTAGGGTCAGACGAAAGCATTTTTACACGCGAACTTAAAAAAAGAGCGTCCGAACGCATTGATGTATTTTTTCACGGATTATGCGAAAACGGTCATACGATGCGCATTTTCGTGCGTGATGTTTTACGGCTCCAAACCAGGAAACTTTTTGCGTCTGGACGTTATGTTGGCCGGACACGAGCAGCGTCTGACGTCTCCTAATCACGCACACACACCGCTAGCGGCGCAGCGCACTCTGTACGTCCGTACTAGCGGTTCTGCGTTCTCGAAAAAATGCGTTCATTTTCCACTTGCGTTGCGCAGCCGGACATTCGTGCGACCGTACTTCGTATATTAGCTGTCATTGCCCGTCATTTGCTGCTAGTGCGGCCGTGATTAAGTGCGCCAGAACGCACGTTAAAAATGCGCTGGTCTGACCCCAGCCTAAGAGAGCCGGTCAATATAAACATTCTCCCCTCCTTGTCCTGGTATTGAGATGCAACCAATCTCTATGGAAAAGGATGGAGACTCCTCTCGATTTTGTTGGGGACATAGAGTGATAAGCTTCAGGGTACATCTGAGACCGAAGACGGGGGGCATCGTGAGATCGAAAATGTGTCTCCTGTAAGCACACTATCGCAGGTTTATATTTATGCAAATCTCGGAAAAGGCCGTGTCGTTTAAAAGGAACATTCAAACCTCTAACATTCAAGGAGAAAAACTTCAGCTCAGAAGAACCCATCAATCAAATGTAAAGGTAATATACATTGGGAAACACCAGTTGGTGAACGCCTCCTCCCCTTCCCACCCCCACAATGCAGGTAATCCCCAACTCGTAAGAAGCGTAAGTCCTCCAAGGGACCTGTGCAAAAAAGAGAGCTGAGGGGAATAAGGAACCAGACGAACCATTAAAAAAAAAGAGGAAAAAATTTAGAAGATTACAGTAACAAGAAACCACTGCGAGCCCGCAGTGTGACTGGGTGAAACTCGCCGTCGTGGATAAGGCGAGGTACAAAATCAGAGTAAACACCCACGGGGGTTATCGCTGGTATACCAGGGAAAGGAAATATCCAGATCAATGAGATCGTATCGAGTGCGAGCCACCAACAGGGGGTGAGGGAGCTCGGTTCCATATTAAGGGGTGGATCATCCCATCAGCGAAGGAGAAGCGGGAGTTGGTAAATAGGGATGAGCCGAACACTCCCCGAGTTCAGTTCGGAGCCGAACCCGAACTTTCCAAATGTTCGGATCCGAACCCAAACTCGAACTCAATACAAGTCAATGGGGCTGAAAATTCGGTTTTTTAGAGTGCCCTCCAAGAGGGCATATATGCAAGATATTTGCCATAAAAGGTGTATGGGGGTCCGGGTAGTGTCCTGGGGGACAGGAAACAAGGACAAAAAGTTAAAAAAAAAAACGTTTTTAAAGGGACAGTGAGTTTTCCATGAAATAAGGGTTAAAAATAAAAACGAAAAATTCCTTCAAATATCGTGCCTAGGAGGTCCCCATAACCTGCCCGTGAAGTGGCGGATTTCTAGGATGTATAGAAATATGTAAAAAACAAAAAATGACATTTCAAATGATGGTAAATGCTTTTCCTTTAATCTATCCATAAACAACTGCTTGGGGCGGCAGCCTGTATGAAAAGAGGAGACATTTTCGGACACGCAGAAAAAGTTTACTGATTTTTTGGCGGTGAAAAGCAGGAGAATGACTGGAGAATCGAAAATTCTAGACCAAATAGCCGATTTGGAAAGTGAGATAAATGGGAGAATTTTTCTGGTTTGGCTATTTTGACCTAGAATTTTCTCTTCAGTCATTCTCCTGAGTTTCACCTTTCTCTGAATAACCCTGTCAGGGTTATTCAGAGAGCGGTGAAGAGCAGGAGAATGACTGGAGAATGGAAAATTCTAGGTCAAAATAGCCAAACCAGAAAAATTCTCCCATTTAGGCTAGGGTCAGACTAGCAAATTTTTAACGTGCGTTTAGGCGCACTTAATCACGGCCGCACTAGCAGCAAATGACAGGCAATGATGGCCAATATACGAAGTCCGGTCGCACGAAAGTCCGGCTGCGCAACGCAAGTGGAAAATGAACGCATTTTTTCGAGAACGCAGAACCGCTAGTACGGACGTACAGAGTGCGCTGCGTCCACTAGAGGCGTGTGTGCGTGATTTGGAGACGTCAGACCCTGCTCATGTCCGGCCAACATAACGTCCAGACACCCAAAGTTTCCTGGTTTGGATCCGTAAAAAATCACGCACAAAAATGCGCATCGTATGACCGTTTTCGCGCTTTCCGTGAAAAAATACGGCAATGCGTTCGGACGCACTTTTTGACGGTCGCTGCGAAAAATGCGTTAGTCTGACCCTAGCCTTATCTCACTTTGCAAATCGTCTATTTGGTCCAGATTGTTCTCTTTTCCTGCCATTCTCCTGGTTTTCACCTTTCTCTGAACAACCCTTAGAGAGAGGTGAAAGCCAGGAGAACTGGCAGGAGAAGAGAACAATCTAGACAAATAGCCAATTTGGAAAGTGAGATAAATGGTAGAATTTTTCTGGTTTGGCTATTTTGACCTAGAATTTTCACTTCTCCAGTTATTCTCCTGCTTTTCACCGCTCTCTGAATAACCCTGTGAATGTTTAATCCCGAGGTGAAAAATAACATTGCTTTAGATGTTATTTTGAATTTTTTTCAAACACCAGTTAAATGCAGCATATTAGGAAGTTTTAGGAGGGAAATTAATTCTCAAATCTCAATCAGAAACAGACACCACCCCACCCCCTCAGTACCTCAGTATAGTTTACAATGTATCAAATTGATTACCAGACTAAAAACACCTGATGTTATGCCCGTTTGTGAACAGAGGTCATTTAGAGTTGATAATCTTTCCACGTACACATTAGTTTTTAATTCAATATCTAATAAACCGTTGCTTATAATATTCTGCAGTAAAGAGTCTCTTTATTTCTCGATTTTTTTTTTAGTATTTTTTTAAGCATTTTCTATACTTTTTTCAAAATTTCTTTTTTTTTTCGAACTCGAACCGAACACAACCAAAAAGTTCGACGTTCGCGAACTTTCGAACTGCCAAAGTTCGGGCCGAACTCCGAACCCGAACAGCTCATCCCTATTGGTAAAGTCCCATAGGGCAGAAAAGAGAGCGATGTAGGCCCAGTCACCTGATCCGCTGTTCATTTTGGCTTGACGCGGTGCCACTCCGGCGAAACCTTAAGTGGAGAAGCTGTTACCACGCGAGGTGGGGTGTACTCCTGCACAAACCCCCATTCCTGAAGGAGTTGCATGCCCGATGGGATGTTGGGGATAGCATGTAGCTTCCCCTTTCTCCACACCAGCAATTTGGTCGGGAAACCCCATCTGTAAGCCACTTCGTGGTTCCTCAGGAGCTTTGTCAAGGGAAGAAATTCACGTGGTTTCGCCAGGGTCGTCACTGATAGATCCGCAAACAATAGCAGGGCAGCATACGGAGCATACGGAGCAGGCAAGGTCGGGCCTTTCCTAGCAGCAGACATTAAGGACTCCTTAATATGATAAAAGTGAACCCGTACAATAACATCTCGGGGAACATCAGGTGAAAGGTGTCTCGCTTTGGGTAGCCGATGAGCGCGGTCTAGGAGTAAGTCCTGAGGGGAAGCTGAGGGGAGTAATAGCTGGAAAAGCTCCATGAGATATGCCAGAAGATCAGCCAAAACCACCGCCTTGGGGACACCACGGATCCGCACGTTTTTTCTGCGTGAGCGGTCCTCTAAGGCTAGGGTCAGACGAACGCATTTTTCACGTTGCCCGTGAAAAAGTGCGTTCGAACGAATTGACGTATTTTTTCCCAGAATACGCGATAGCGGTCATACGATGCGCCGTTTCGTCTGTGATTTTGTACGGATCATCAATAAAACCCTTTTTGCGTCTGGACGTTATGTTGGCCGGACATTAGTAGCGTCTGACGTCTCCCAATCACGCACACACGCCTCTAGCGGACGCAGCGCACTCTGTAAGTCAGTAGTAGCGGTTTGACGTTCTCGAAAAAATGCGTTCGTTTGCCACTTGCGTTGCACGGACGAACTTTCGTGCAGCCGTTCGTCGTATGTTCCCCGGCATTGGACGTCATTTGCTGCTAGCACGGCCGTGATTTCGTGCGGCTAAACGCACGTGAAAAATGCGTTCGTCTGACCCTAGCCTAAGGCTAGGGTCAGACTGAGGCAGTGCGAACGCGCGTTTAGGCGCACTTAATCACGGCCGCACTAGCAGCAAATGCCGGGCAATGACGGCCAATATACGAAGTACGGTCGCACGAAAGTCCGGCTGCGCAACGCAAGTGGAAAATGAACGCATTTTTTCGAGAACGTAAAACCGCTGGTACTGACGTACAGAGTGCGCTGCGTCCGCTAGCGGCGTGTGTGTGTGATTTGGAGATGTCAGACGCTGCTAATGTCCAGCCTATATAACGTCCAGATGCACAAAGTGTTTTATTAATGATCCGTACAAAATCACGGACGACAAATGCGCATAGTATGACCGCTATCGCGTACTCCGTGAAAAAATACGTCCATTCGTTCGAAAGCACTTTTTCACAGACAACTTGAAAAATGCGTTCGTCTGACCCTAGCCTAAATCAGCAACTTTTGTAGCGAGCGCATCATGAGCTATTTGCAGAGTCTGGTGTCTGTCCACAAGATCATTATGAGCCAGGCAAATGTCGTCAGATTTGGCCTCAAGGTTGTCGGTGCGCTCACCTAAATCCTGAACATCACGGCGGAGCTCCTGCAGCGCCTCTTTGAAGTCAGCCTGGAGGGTAGCGCGGAGTCCCTGGAGCATATCATGCATTGCCCTCTCAGATGCTGGGGACGTGTTAGAGAGGAGATCCGCATCCTGTTCCTCCAAGTCCAGGCCAGAGATAGAAGAGCCCGAAATTGGGGAGCCACCATCTTGGATTTTGCGGCCTTTTTCGGATCGGTTGGTTCGGGTCCCCTCGAGTTGCTGCTGGGCCTTTGGAGGAGCCATCCTGCTTCAGGAGGGTGCTGGGACCCCGAGGGAGGTAAGTTAATGTTGGGATGCCCCTTGTATTAGCCGCTGGATTGGGAAAACCGAGCGCCGCACACAGAGCTCTCAGAACATGCGGCTGCTCGTGTTGCCGGCTAGCCACGCCCCCTATTTATTGATATTTTTTTTAAAGATCTTTTAAGCATTTTTCGGGAATTTTTCAGAAAACTTTTGTCCTGTTTTTTTGTTTTTTTAAAGCCTTTTTTTTTTCTGTAACGGCCCTTTTTATTATCATTCATAGGATCTTTTATTTGTAAATTCCAGACATTTTCGTTCAGTAGTTGTTTTGTAAACAGCGTTTCAATTTTGACACTTTCAAGCGAACTGTCTTTATGTTTTTTTCCCCCGTTTGTCAGCTTGTCGGCTTTTTCCAGCGGCTTGTCTGTGCTGTGGTCGGCGACTTGTCAGCTTTTTCCAGAGTTCTCGGGAATGTTTTTTGCGGCATTTCCGGCGGGTGTTGGGAGGGATTGCGGCGGGTTTGTGTCGGGTTTTCCCTGCACTCTGGGGTCCCTGCAGTGAATGCTGAAATGTCGGCGACATTTCGGTGCTCTCTGAATAAACCCCAAGGTCTTTTGAAACATAAAAAACAAAAATATTGTCTAGGAAAAATAAAAAAGGCTGGTATAAAAAATAAAAAATATATTTTGTAAAATATAAAAATGTTTTTTTTCTCTTTTTTTTTAAAATATATTCCATTTATTACATTAAACCCGATGGAATTCCCTGTTTAAACCCGTCTAATTGGAACACTGAAAATCCGGGCATTTCACCGAAATTTCAGTGAAATTCGGCGATCTGTGAACAGAAAACACATTAGTCCTGTATGGGATAATTTTGGTGCGGCCAAACGTTGGTGAATTATGACGGATTGCACGACATTTCGCTGTTATTTCCCTGTATTCGGTGAATTGACAGCTTAGTGTAAAGACAAATTGACCTGAAATTGCACCGAATGGCAAAATTCACCATTCAGTGCAATGCAGAGGTTAGTGAATTAACCCTTTTCGTGTTAATTTTTACAAACTATAATCTATGTAACAGTGGGGTACAGTCGCACAGTTTCCCCCTCAGATTTGGGGGTTTATGGTGGTACCCCTGGACCTGAGGCAGGTAACAGCAATCTCTATGAGTCCATCTGACAGCAGTCCGTGCTAGGGACCCAGTGTTTCAGGCTCTGGTGTTTATCACTCGAATCCACAAACAATATCTCGCAGATTTGAGAATCTTGGGGAGAATCTCATTCCTTTTTTTTTTTCTTTCCTTGGATTTTTCCAGCCTTGTTTCAGGACTCGGAATATTCTTATTCCTCCTGAAACCCCATTATTAAGTATTACGGTGAACATGGGACAGATTGGAGAAGGTTCGGTGGCCGCAGTCGCTGCCTCCCTGTGATTCACATACGAAGATGCAGGACAGGCTTGGAAAACAGGGATGAGTCAGTGTTTGCCTGCAGAGGCGGACTTGTAACGCAGCATTCATGGTGACAGTGCGAGGCCTATGTACCACGGCCTGCCTCCTCACAGCCTCCATATACACCACATCCCCGGCCGGCGAAGCCAGTCTCCACACCAAGCGGGGGCACAGATACGCCGACCTGTGCCTTATTCTTATATAAAATCCCAGACTCCCTGTATTGTGTGTTCTCTGTGTATTATGTGTAAAACTGACATATCCGTGAATCCCAGACTCCCTGTATTGTGTATATGTGTAAAACTGACATATCAGTGAATCCCAGACTCCCTGTATTGTGTATATGTGTAAAACTGACATATCAGTGAATCCCAGACTCCCTGTATTGTGTATATGTGTAAGGCTAGGGACAGATGAGCGCATTTTCTGCGGCCACCGTCAAAATGTACGTCGATGCGTGCGCACGCATTTTTTCACGGAATACGCTTAAGTGGTCAGACGATGCGCAATTCTGGACGTATTTCATGACGATGGGGTGAAAAGAAGTCTAGGGAAATCCGGCTGTTTGAACGTTATGTTGGCCGCACACTAGCAGCGTCTGACATCTCCTAATCACGCACACACGCTGCTATGCGGCCACAGCGCACTCTGTACGTCAGTAGCAGCGGTTTAACGTTCTCGAAAAAATGCGTTCATTTTCCACTTGCGTTGCGCGGCCGGACTTTTGTGCGACCGTACTTCGTATATTGGCTGTCATTGCCCGGCATCTGCTGCTAGTGCGGCCGTGATTATGTGCGCCAGAACGCGCGTTCGCACTGCCTCAGTCTGACCCTAGCCTAAAACTGACATATCCGTGAATCCCAGACTCCCTGTATTGTGTATTATGTGTAAAACTGACAATACAGGGAGTCTGGGATTCACAGATATGTCAGTTTTACACATAATACACAATACAGGGAGTCTGGGATTCACAGATATGTCAGTTTTACACATAATACACATATCAGTGAATCCCAGACTCCCTGTATTGTGTATATGTGTAAAACTGACATATCCGTGAATCCCAGACTCCCTGTATTGTGTATTATGTGTAAAACTGACATATCCGTGATCCCAGACTCCCTGTATTGTGTCCTCTGTATTATGTGTAATGCAGACATATCATTGAATCTCAGGCTCCCTGTATTGTGTCCTCTCTGTGTATTATGTGTAAAACTGACATATCAGTGAATCCCAGGCTCCCTGTATTGTGTCCTCTGTATTATGTGTAATCCAGACATAGAAAATCCCAGGCTCCGTGTATTGTGTCCTCTGTATTAGAATCAGGCCAAACCTGTTACTTCATCCATTCTTTCGGAGACCCAGAACCTCTCCAGGAACGGGCTTTCAGCTTCCAGGCGGCCGATAGACCTGGCACTGCAGGGGGGGGGTGACCCAGACACCCAGAGTCGCCCCCACAAGCTACATCCAGTAAAGGAAATTTATCTTATTACTGAATTGGATTATTCTGCTGAATACAGTAACAGTTACAATACACCCCCCCCCAGACCAGACAAAGAGTAAACACAAACACAGAAGAACAATGGTCACGTCTAATCACATTATACACAACCCTGATAGTGAAACAAACATGATTTGTGCGGGGGCTGCGGGGTTAACCCTTGCCTGTGTGATGCCATCACTATAATGACCCATGGCTCTGGGTCAGAAGCCTCTGTGTATTATGTGTAAAATATCAGTGAATCCCAGACTCCCTGTATTGTGTCCTCTCTGTGTATTATGTGTAACACTGACATAAAAAAAATCCCAGGCTCCCTGTATTGTTTACACTCTTTGTTCACCAGGGTTGTGTAGGGAGAGGTATTAGCAGTAGGAAAAGGGAAGTGCTCATGCCACTGTACAGAGCACTGGTGAGACCTCACTTGGAGTACTGTGTGCAGTACTGGAGACCGTATCTCCAGAAGGATATAGACATCTTAGAGAGAGTTCAGAGAAGGGCTACTAAAATGGTGTATGGCTTGAAGGAGAAAAGTTACCAGGAAAGGCTTAATGATCTTAACATGTACAGCTTGGAAAAAAAGACGAGACAGAGGAGATATGATAGAAACATTTAAATACGTAAAGGGAATCCACAAGGTAGAGGAAGGGAGTATATTTAAAAGGAAACAAAGTAGCAAAACAAGAGGACATAGTCTTAGATTAGAGGGGCAAAGGTTTAAAAGTAACATCAGGAAGCATTATTTTACTGAGAGGGTGGTGGATACATGGAACAGTCTTCCAGTAGAAGTGGTAGAGGCCAAAACAGTAATTGAATTTAAGCAGGCATGGGATAGGCATAAGGCTATCCTAAACAAAAGATAAATCCAGGTAAAGTATCCATGTAATTGGGCGACTAGATGGGCCGAAAGGTTCTTATCTGCCGACATTTTCTATGTTTCTTTCTTATTACTGAATTGGATTATTCTCCTGAATACAGTAACAGTTACAATACTCTCTGTCTGGTCTGGGGGGGGGGGGGGGTGTAAACACAAACACACAAGAACAATGGTCACGTCTAATCACATTCTACACAACCCTGATACTGAAACAAATATGATCTGTGCGGGGGCTGCGGGGTTAACCCTTGCCTTGTCTGTGTATTATGTGTAAAATATCAGTGAATCCCAGGCTCCCGGTATTGTGTCCTCTGTTCGACTACGGATCCAGTGGACAGCCAGCCTGACAACCAACTTTTTTGTCAGACCATGGACAACGTCGGTCGTGCGACTGGGTCACACTAGGGGTCGTCCACTGCGTGCGTTCTGTCGTGCGACCACAGACGATCCAAATCAAAATCAGAGGTGGAGTGCAGAGGCTGCCAAAAGCAGAATGAACTGGCTTTACATGCAGAAACAAGTTCATTCTGCTTTTGGATCCAGTGCAGTCCTTTTATTTTGTTACTATTCGCTTTGTCTGTAAACCTGTCAAACTATCCCCTAAATCAGGGCATGACGCCAACACTTCAGTGCAGTACTGCGCTCCGATATCTGTTCTCTCTGCTGCCGCAGATTGCCGGAGTGCAGCGATCTGCACCATATTTCACCATCATTTTTACAGGACAAACAAACAAAATTGCTCCGTATGGGGAGATTCAACATTCAGTGCCCTTCGGGAGGCATGTCAGTGCTTAGTGAATAAACCCCTTTACACAGCAGCACCGATAGTCACCGTTACACAGCTAGTCCCACCATGCACAGAAGGTGTTTTGGTAAACTTGCATCATGTTCGCATCATTTATTTTCAATGGGAGTTAAAAAACCCCAGCAAAAAACAATATAAATGCGTGTTAACTCCCCTAATGAGTTTGTCAAAGTCCATCTCGCCCAGCAATCGTTCTGAACTCCCAGCATGCAAGGTGAGATCGCCCGTCTGCTGCGCTCTTTACCCGTCGCCTGAAGTCAGACGTCTGCTGGACGATGGTTCCATTCACATCACAGGATCGGACGTACGACGACAGATAATCGCATGAAAACGGTTGCAGTGGACGGCCAGCCTCAGGCTGGGGTCAGACCAACGCAGTGTTAATCATGACCAATGAAGGGCCACGCACAAAGTACATGCGCACGGACGTAAGACCACTAGAACGGACGTACAGAGTCCACAACGTCCGCATAGCTTTGTGTGTGAGTGACAGGCAGCATTTTACACACCCAGCATGTTTGACAGACAAAATGTTGATTTTATTTTAATTTCCCTGCTACATCTGTCAGTCACAAAAACTGTATGGCCACTACTGCGTCTTCCATCAAAAAGTGCGTCCGTACTGCAGGGGCGCACAGTCCGTAGAAAACGCGCTCGTCTGACCCCAGCCTAACGCAGACATAAAAAAAATCCCAGGCTCCCTGTATTATTGTATAACACCAACATAACAGGGAATCCCAGACTCCCTGTATGGTGTCCTCTCTATCAGGGTTATTCAGAGAGAGATGAAACTCAGGACAATGACTGGAGAAGTGAAAATTCTAGGTCAAAATAGCCAAACCAGAATCTTTATTGATCTCACTTTCCAAATCAGCCATTTGATCTCGATTGAATAACCCTGTATGTATTGTCATATCAGTGAATCCCAGACTCCCTGTATTGTGTCCTCTGTGTAACGCAGACAGCACACAATACAGGGAGTCTGGGATTTACAGATAGGTCTGCTACACAATACAAGGAGCCTCGGATTTTTTTATATATATCTGCGTTAGTCCCAGACTTGCTGTATTGTGTCCTCCCTGTTTTGTGCTGGTTACTGAACCAGCAAGGCTTACACTCTAAAACCAGCACAGGAGGAGCATGGTTAGCTCCTGTAGAAGGATCTGGCCTCTCAAGGCGTATGTGGAGGTTTCCTCAGGATTCCAGAGGTCGGAGTCACCGCCTGCGCTCTGACTACCCGTGACCTTAGTCACCGCCTGCGCTCTGACTACCCGTGACCTTAGTCACCGTGTTTGTGTCTCAGATCAGGATTGGGACAAATTGCGGCTACAAAGAAACACATAAAAATCATCTACAGGACCTTCCAGTGACTGAGCACCTGCGCCCTACAGTCCTATTGTACTGCGCTACAGAAACTGTTGGTGCTATATAAGTGATAACTCCCTGCACCACAGGAATTTAAAGTCTTAGGAAACCTTTATAGGTTATTCTGAGAGAGGCGATCTGGCCCCGAAATGTCACTGAACAGTGAATTTCCCCGTACAGGACCAGAGAGCAGGCAGTGCGCCAAATTCCGGCGAATTACCAGCCAGTTCGAGGGCAGTGAAATCCACCATAGAGAAGCAATGGGTCAGAGACACTGAACAGCAGTGAAAAGTTGCCGAAATTCCCTGCTGTTCGTACTGAATGAAACCACCATTTATTATTTCAGGAGAATCCCATAGGATTTCAATGTAAAAAAAAATATGTTTTAATGCAATATCTAATAAACCGTTTGGGCATTTTTCCAGCAATTTTTTTTTAAAGTTTTTTCTGTAACAGCCCTTTTTATTATCATTCACAGGATCTTATAGTATTTTTTGCAAACGGTTTAAATTTTGACACTTTCAAGTGTCTTTTTTTTTTACCCCATTTGTCAGTGTGTCGGTTTTTTCCGGCAGCTTGTCTGCGTGGTGATTGGCAGCTTTATCCAACATTCGGCATGGTTTTTTGCGGCGGTTCCGGCGGGTTTTCCTCCTGCACTCGGGGACCCTGCGGTGATTGCTGAATTCACCGCACAGTGTGGAACGAGAGAGCATCAAAATGTGCTCTCTGAATAACCCCTAAAGTGTTTTACGTGACCCCAAAGCCCATGTGACTGTCCTCCTATAACCCCTTGGAGCAGAGCATCAGGTCATGCAGGGAACGCTGATATTCCAAGATTTCTTTTATAAATTTCCTGTGATTTCAGACATTCCCAGCATCGCGTAATGGGGTCACCAGGTGAGATGTACCCCAGAAGCGCACAGACAGGTGGGATAAAACCAAGACACGGATAGAAATCACAGCATTTTATTTCTTTTCTTCAAAAAGCTTGTACAAAAGTAAAAAATTTTTTATCCTAAAACAGCCTTTTGTTTCCACCGTACATATTGCATAGGTTTACACGGTGGATTAAGTACATAATAATACATAATTAAGTGTGCAAAACTATAGAGGACGTCCCTCACTGAGGCTCATTCGGACCCCACGAGGACCCCAGCCCGAGAACTCGAGGAGCCGATGAGCTTTGGCCGGCAAGGACGACACTTCAAGTATCCTGGGAGGGAAAAATCACAGCTGTGTGCAAAGTCTCACAAAATACAGAATATTGAGGATATGACCCATTTTATCCCTCAAAAACAGACACCTACAGGACACGGGGTTAGCTTATGGCAGACTGGGGGTGGAGGGGGCATTTAAATGACACACAGGTTGTACCGTAACGCTGCTCCGACACTTACTGCCGTGCAGTACCAAAATGAAAAAAAAAAAAAAACACAAGATGAGCAGTCACCATGGTAACCATTAGAACATTCCTGACCTTTTTTTGTTCCGCTTTTAGCATTATATAATACAAAATTACCCCCCCCCCCCAAAATCATGAGATCAAATGTAACACTGAAGAATGTTTACAAACATTCCACATAATCGAAACATTGTAAGAAAAAAAAAAAAAAAGAAGAAGAAGAGGTTCAGGAGGATTTCAGGGATCCTGAGCCCTCCCTCCCATCATGCCCTGCTCCAGATTGGCACCGAGTATCTCAACTCCAGCAGGGGGGGGGGTTAACACAACGTAACGTAACAGGCAACCCTGCCCTACATGCCGAACCGTCCCATGATGCTCAGCCAGACGCTCGCACACCCTGGGAGGATCCGGCTCTGGGCCGCGATATACGATGTGTGTCCCCTCTGATTCAGTGCAAAACCAACATGGAGTCTGACAGGACAGGAATAAAAACCATAAAACATTATATACAGTATATACAGGTCACAGTGAGCGATTCAGTAAAGTGCTGGCCTCGTGGGATACATTCATCACGCTGTCAGACATGGCGAGCCTTGGCACCCCTGACATTTCAGAACTACATGTCCCAAGATGCCTTGTCACACATAAGGCTGGTGGAGCACCGTGGGACATGGAGTGCCGAGGGTCACCATCACAGCTCTAGAAGTCACTACAGGCAGAGAATTTGTAAACAGAGTTATGACTTTCTGGATGGTTTGTGCAAGAAAGATGTTAATAAAGTTACAAAAAAAAAAAAAAAGTTAATTGCTTTACAGCTTCCAAAATTGAGGAGTGGGATAAAAATATAAAACCCTAGCCTGAGGAAGGGGGATACGGGGGTCTTTACATCAGGTGTTCCAGGAGTACATGTCGCTGGCAGAGACTCGTGGGAAATCACAAGCTGCGCACGGCTAGGGCTTTTTGGGAACAAAAAAAAAAAAAAACAAGCGCGGGGGGGGGGGGGGGGAGAATAAATAAAAATAAATTAATTCGGTTAAATCTGAAGAGACGGAAGAGTGCACCGCTGGGGGTCCGGGGTGGGCACAGGCCATTTAGTGCAGGGCGATTAAGTGGAAGAAGTACCCGGCCCCCCGTGGACGGACCCCGCCAGGTAAAGTGATGTAGTGGGGAATATACATACATATATTCATAAAAACATTCTGATCAAGAATATCATAAAATACAGATAAAATCTCGATCCCACCATGAACGAGGTCACAGAGGGTCACGGAGACAGTCTTTAAGTGGGAGACCCCGATCCTGGCGTCGGTGAGTGCTTTGAGGTATGAAATGGAGTCTGTAAACAATAAGGGACACCCCGAGTCTCCGCGCGGGAGGCAGCGGGGTGCGCGAGTCTTTGTGCAAAGCTGGCATCCCCCCCCCTCCTTCATTTAAGTGAAACGCCACCGGCCGGCGATAAAACCATTTACAAGAGAGAGAGGGACGTGAGGCCGGGGGAGGGGGTCAGTAGCCCACCAGAGCCTCCATGATGCTGTCGATCTTGCCCGCTTTGCCCCTCTTGGGGCAAGGAGCGGAGCAGTAGGGCTCGATCCAGACATCCTCCATGGGAGGGAGCTCAGTTGTGGTGCTGCAGCTGCCGCCGGTCGTCCCCGGGGCCTCCTTCTCAAACGCGGAGGTGTCAATGTCCAAAAAGCGGTCGTTCAAGGAGATGCCGTTGAGGTAGCAGGACTCCAGTATCTCTGAATTTTCAAAGATGGAGTGGGAAGAGGTGGACGGAGGCTCCTGGGTTACCGGCTGGCTGACGCAGGGGGTCTTGCAGGAGGGCGTGGGAGACACATCCGGCACAAAGGAATCCCAGTCCATCAGGCGGTCAGGCAGGGCCTGAGTATGCTCGGCCACCTTTATCAGCTCGTTGATCAGGTCAGGGGTGTTGTCATCACAGCCAGAGGTCTCCGGGCCGGTATCCATATAGGAACCAGAACTAATCATGGCGAGGAGATCATCGGGTGGTGGAGGTGGAGGGGTTTCTGGGCCGGAGTAGAAGAGGCTCTGGATGTCGGGCCCTGGGTAGAGGGGGGTAGTCATACTGCTGTTAGACCACTGGAGATCCTTCATTAGGAGGTCAATGGCATCGGACGCCGACAGGTCTTCATCATCATCGACAGAAGGCAGCTTTAGGTTGCTCAGGTCGTTCGGGAGGACCGCCAGGCGGTTCTCGGTCTCGGGGTCCAGGCTCACGGCAGGGGTCGGCGGAGGAGGTGGTGTTGGTGGCGGCGGCGGGTTGGACGGCTGCATGTTGATGTCCAGGCCGGAGCAGGGGAAGACGTGGAACTGGCTCACGTTCAGGCGGTAGAGAAATCTCTGCATGAGGAGGTTCAGGTGGAGACCGTTATCCGTGTAAGACGGCCGCGTCAGCTTTGACCACGTCATGTTGATCAGGTGCTCTCTGTGCATGGCGGGATTCCTCTCGCGACACGGACGGAGATGGAGCGGCACGTGCTCGGTCGGGGTCTCCTCCCGTTCAGCATCTTTACGTTTCAATCCCCTTCTACCCATTGCGGCCTGCGAGGAGAAACCAGACACAGCAAGTGCAGGGGTTAATCAGGTGTACTCAGCGCTTTACAGGTTACGTTACAGTATAGGGAGGTGCAGTAGTTGCGGTTTTGGGGTACAATACAGATCCGGACACTCCCAGGCACCAAAGACACAGTCACGCTTTGTTTAGGCTGGCAAGGAATATATTAACCCCTCTGTCAGATTTATTGCACAGAGACCCCCCCCCAGATACATTCACCCCCTGGCTGCACACACAGACCCCCCCCCCCCAGATACATTCACCCCCTGCTGCACACGCAGACCCCCCCCCCAGATACATTCACCCCCTGGCTGCACACACAGACCCCCCCCCCAGATATATTCACCCCCTGGCTGCACACGCAGAACCCCCCCCCAATCATATACAGTAGGGAGGAATCGGGGAACTATAGGCCAGTTAGTCTTACGTCAGTAGTGGGGAAATTAATGGAAACCGTGTTAAAGGAAAGGATTGTTGAACATCTAAAAACACATAGATTACAGGATCAGAAACAACATGGGTTTACCTCAGGGAGATCATGCCAAACTAATCTTATTGATTTTTTTGATTGGGTAACAAAAATAATAGACACAGGTGGTGCAGTAGACATTGCTTATTTAGATTTCAGTAAGGCTTTTGATACTGTTCCGCATAGAAGCTTATCAATAAATTGCAATCTTTGAGCTTGGATTCCAATATTGTTGAATGGATTAGGCAGTGGCTGAGTGACAGGCATCAGAGGGTTGTGGTAAATGGAGTTTATTCGGCGCAAGGTCTTGTTACCAGTGGGGTACCTCAGGGGTCAGTACTTGGACCCATTCTCTTTAATATTTTTATTGGTATTAATGGAAAAGTATGTCTTTTTGCTGATGACACAAAGATTTGCAACAGGGTTGACGTTCCTGGAGGGATCAGCCAAATGACAAATGATTTAGGTAAACTAAAAAAATGGTGGGAGCTGTGACAATTGAGTTTTAATGTGGATAAGTGCAAGATAATGCACCTGGGACGTAAAAAACCCAAGGGCTGAATATAGAATATTTGATACATCTGAGGGTTGGGATTTAGGGGTTATTATTTCAGAGGATCTAAGGGTAAGTAGTCAATGTAATAGAGCAGCAGGAAATGCTGGCAGAATGCTTGGAAATGCTGGCAGAATGCTTGGTTGTGTAGGGAGAGGTATTAGCAGTAGGAAAAGGAAGTGCTCATGCCACTGTACAGAGCACTGGTGAGACCTCACTTGGAGTACTGTGTGCAGTACTGGAGACCGTATCTCCAGAAGGATATAGACATCTTAGAGAGAGTTCAGAGAAGGGCTACTAAAATGGTGTACGGCTTGAAGGAGAAAAGTTACCAGGAAAGGCTTAATGATCTTAACATGTACAGCTTGGAAAAAAGACGAGACAGAGGAGATATGATAGAAACATTTAAATACGTAAAGGGAATCCACAAGGTAGAGGAAGGGAGTATATTTAAAAGGAAACAAAGTAGCAAAACAAGAGGACATAGTCTTAGATTAGAGGGGCAAAGGTTTAAAAGTAACATCAGGAAGCATTATTTTACTGAGAGGGTGGTGGATACATGGAACAGTCTTCCAGTAGAAGTGGTAGAGGCCAAAACAGTGATTGAATTTAAGCAAGCATGGGATAGGCATAAGGCTATCCTAAACAAAAGATAAATCCAGGTTAAGTATCCATGTAATTGGGCGACTAGATGGGCCGAAAGGTTCTTATCTGCCGACATTTTTCTATGTTTCTATTCACCCCCTGGCTGCACACAGACCCTCTGCCCAGTCACTCACCGATTTGGGGTCCGGGATGTCACGGATAAACAGCTGCAGGATGATGCTGGTGAAGAGATCCAGGTGATGCTCCAGGTGATGCTGGTGATGATCCAGGTGATGCTGGTGATGATCCAGGTGATGCTGGTGCTGGATCAGCTCTTCACACAGAGGCTGCTATAATTCCCGCCGCCACATTCAACCTGTAATGTATACAGCATGGCCCCGCCCACACCCAGCACAGGAACAAGGGATTGGCAGAGATTGGGCCCAGCAACCAGCGCAGCAAATGAGAAAGATGGACGGGGAAAAGTACGCCTCAAATCGTGCAACGACGTCATCCAGTTGGACAGCACGAGTGCGATACAGGAAGCAGACCCCGCCCACCTCAGACCTTTAACTATGCAAATATGGCGGACAGACACCACAGGGAATCAGGCACTTTATAACTTTCCCATCATTACACAACCCCCACCCCCACCCGTATACAGAGAGACAACCCCCCCTATTACACAGCCCCCCAGAGAGAAGCCCCCTATTACACAGTCCCCAAAGAGAGAAGCCCCCTATTACACAGCCCCCAAAGAGAGAAGCCCCCTATTACACAGCCCCCAAAGAGAGAAGCCCCCTATTACACAGCCCCCAAAGAGAGAAGCCCCCTATTACACGGCCTCCCTGTATACAGAGAGGAGCCCCCTATTACACAGCCCCTCTATACAGAGAGGAGCCCCCTATTACACAGCCCCTCTATACAGAGAGGAGCCCCCTATTACACAGCCCCTCTATACAGAGAGGAGCCCCCTATTACACAGCCCCTCTATACAGAGAGAGGAGCCTCCTATTACACAGCCCTCTGTATACAGAGAGAGGAGCCTCCTATTACACAGCCCCTCTATACAGAGAGGAGCCCCCTATTACACAGCCCCTCTATACAGAGAGAGGAGCCTCCTATTACACAGCCCTCTGTATACAGAGAGAGGAGCCCCCTATTACACAGCCCCTCTATACAGAGAGAGGAGCCCCTATTACACAGCCCTCTGTATACAGAGAGAGGAGCCCCTATTACACAGCCCCTCTATACAGAGAGGAGCCCCCTATTACACAGCCCTCTGTATACAGAGAGAGGAGCTCCCTATTACACAGCCCCTCTATACAGAGAGGAGCCCCCTATTACACAGCCCCTCTGTATACAGAGAGAGGAGCCCCCTATTACACAGCCCCTCTGTATACAGAGAGAGGATCCCCATATTACACAGCCCCTCTGTATACAGAGAGAGGATCCCCATATTACACAGCCCTCTGTATACAGAGAGAGGATCCCCATATTACACAGCCCCTCTGTATACAGAGAGAGGAGCCCCATATTACACAGCCCTCTGTATACAGAGAGAGGAGCCTCCTATTACACAGCCTCTGTATACAGAGAGAGGAGCCCCTATTCACAGCCCCTCTGTATACAGAGAGAGGAGCCCCATATTACACAGCCCCTCTATACAGAGAGAGGAGCCCCCTATTACACAGCCCCTCTATACAGAGAGAGGAGCCCCATATTACACAGCCCCTCTATACAGAGAGGAGCCCCATATTACACAGCCCTCTATACAGAGAGGAGCCCCCTATTACACAGCCCCTCTATACAGAGAGAGCCCCCTATTACACAGCCCCTCTGTATACAGAGAGGAGCCCCCTATTACACAGCCCCTCTGTATACAGAGAGAGGAGCCTCCTATTACACAGCCCTCTGTATACAGAGAGAGGAGCCCCTATTACACAGCCCCTCTATACAGAGAGGAGCTCCCTATTACACAGCCCTCTGTATACAGAGAGAGGAGCTCCCTATTACACAGCCCCTCTATACAGAGAGGAGCCCCCTATTACACAGCCCCTCTATACAGAGAGAGGAGCCCCATATTACACAGCCCCTCTATACAGAGAGAGGAGCCCCATATTACACAGCCCCTCTGTATACAGAGAGAGGAGCCCCCTATTACACAGCCCCTCTGTATACAGAGAGAGGAGCCCCATATTACACAGCCCTCTGTATACAGAGAGAGGAGCCTCCTATTACACAGCCCCTCTGTATACAGAGAGAGGAGCCCCCTATTACACAGCCCCTCTGTATACAGAGAGAGGAGCCCCTATTACACAGCCCTCTGTATACAGAGAGAGGAGCCTCCTATTACACAGCCCCTCTGTATACAGAGAGAGGAGCCCCTATTACACAGCCCTCTGTATACAGAGAGAGGAGCCCCATATTACACAGCCCCTCTATACAGAGAGAGGAGCCCCATATTACACAGCCCCTCTATACAGAGAGAGGAGCCCCATATTACACAGCCCTCTGTATACAGAGAGAGGAGCCCCATATTACACAGCCCCTCTATACAGAGAGAGGAGCCCCATATTACACAGCCCTCTATACAGAGAGAGGAGCCCCATATTACACAGCCCTCTGTATACAGAGAGAGGAGCCCCATATTACACAGCCCCTCTGTATACAGAGAGAGGAGCCCCATATTACACAGCCCCTCTATACAGAGAGAGGAGCCCCATATTACACAGCCCTCTGTATACAGAGAGAGGAGCCCCATATTACACAGCCCCTCTGTATACAGAGAGAGGAGCCCCCATTAGACAGCCCCTCTGTATACAGAGAGAGGATCCCCTATTACACAGCCCCTCTATACAGAGAGAGGAGCCCCTATTACACAGCCCCTCTGTATACAGAGAGAGGAGCCCCTATTACACAGCCCCTCTGTATACAGAGAGAGGATCCCCTATTACACAGCCCCTCTGTATACAGAGAGAGGATCCCCTATTACACAGCCCCTCTGTATACAGAGAGGAGCTCCCTATTACACAGCCCTCTGTATACAGAGAGAGGAGCCCCATATTACACAGCCCCTCTGTATACAGAGAGAGGAGCTCCCTATTACACAGCCCCTCTGTATACAGAGAGAGGAGCCCCTATTACACAGCCCCTCTGTATACAGAGAGAGGAGCCCCTATTACACAGCCCCTCTGTATACAGAGAGAGGAGCCCCTATTACACAGCCCCTCTGTATACAGAGAGAGGATCCCCTATTACACAGCCCCTCTGTATACAGAGAGAGGAGCCCCATATTACACAGCCCCTCTGTATACAGAGAGAGGAGCCCCATATTACACAGCCCCTCTGTATACAGAGAGAGGATCCCCTATTACACAGCCCCTCTGTATACAGAGAGGAGCCCCATATTACACAGCCCCTCTGTATACAGAGAGAGGATCCCCTATTACACAGCCCTCTGTATACAGAGAGAGGATCCCCTATTACACAGCCCTCTGTATACAGAGAGAGGAGCCCCTATTACACAGCCCTCTGTATACAGAGAGAGGAGCTCCCTATTACACAGCCCCTCTATATACAGAGAGAGGAGCCCCCTATTACACAGCCCCTCTGTATGCAGAGAGAAGGCCCTGTGCATTTATAACCCCTGTGTTTATGTATCTATATAACCCAGTCGCTGTTCACTCCTCCTTATGCGCTTTTTTTTATAGCAGCATCATGTGCTGCATCTCGAAACACCGCTGCGCTGTGCAATATGTTGGTGCTATAGCCTATAGAACTACTGAGACTACACTGGGGACCTGCGAGCTGTTTCTTATTGCATCGCGTAACCCAGGTACATAGCCTGTCCAAAATATAATTTCATCAGGTTCCTCCCTGTGTACCTGGCTGCTGATAGTGCACCCCTCCCCCCCCAGCATTCTGTACACAATATCCCCCACACCCCCTCCTCCTCATGTCCCTGTCTGTCCCCATTCAATCCCCTGTGTGCTCCGTTACCTGTCTGCAGTGCGGGACACGCCGACACATGATACACAACGCATATATATATATATAGTCATCCACACACGAATACATCTACAGTATATATGTATATTATAATGCAGTGACACATACACAAAGCGTGTATATATATAAATATATATATATGTCATCCATGCAAGAAAATGTTAATTTGCCCCAGGACATGGCAGATCATCTATTTATGCATTAAAATACACAGACCATATAGGAATGGAGATTAAAAAAGCCTTTATTTTTGGCTTTGGAGCAAATAAAAGTCAGTTTTTCCTCTGATAAAGGAACACAGTGAGGGGTCTCCGTGCCTTCTACCTGTGATTATATGTAAATTATTGGTGATGATGGACATACACCATCTGAAAAGGAGAGAGCAGCTTATTACACCCCCAGTCCTTCCAATTCAATGAACCAACCTCAATCTGCCGAATATTTTATCCTGAATTTTAACTAAATGGAAAGAATGGACCAAAACCAGAAGAAGTTACCTCAGCCCGGGGAGACCCCCTCCCTGAAATCTTCATTATCCTGAGGTAAATTAATTACAGGGAGACTGCGGCTCCTCACATGGACTGCGGCTCCTCACATGGACTGCGGCTCCTCAAATGGACTGCGGCTCCTCACATGGACTGTGGCTCCTCACATGGACTGCGGCTCCTCACATGGACAGCGGCTCCTCACATGGACAGCGGCTCCTCACATGGACTGCGGCTCCTCAAATGGACTGCAGCTCCTCACATGGACAGCGGCTCCTCACATGGACAGCGGCTCCTCACATGGACTGCGGCTCCTCAAATGGACTGCGGCTCCTCAAATGGACTGCGGCTCCTCAAATGGACTGCAGCTCCTCACATGGACAGCGGCTCCTCACATGGACAGCGGCTCGTCACATGGACTGCGGCTCCTCAAATGGACTGCAGCTCGTCACATGGACTGCGGCTCCTCAAATGGACTGCAGCTCCTCACATGGACAGCGGCTCCTGTGACTGACCGTCCGTCCTCACAGAAACCATCAGGAGACCATGACAGTATCAATAAACGCAGGAGAAACTCCACCAAATAAAATTTATTTATCTTTAAAACTTTATTTATCTCTCCGTACGGTGTAATAAAAAGTTACGAAATATTAAAAAAAGAATTCACTCCTCCATGAGAGCGTTCACATCCGACTCCCACATGCCGTGCGGCGAAAAGGCCAACACACCGCTTGTAATATGTTGGCGTCCATATCATAACCAAAATGGTTTCTGGCAATGACCTGTCATCACCGCACATGCGTGGTGCATCAAGTGCCTGTTGCTGCCCTTCATGATGTGCAACTCGGGGTGTAAAGGCCAGCTTGCCACCTGTAATATGTTGGCTTCCATAACCAAAATGGCCACCTGTAACGACTTAATGTCAATGCACATGCGCAGTGCATCAAGTGTCCGCTGCTGCCGCTCCTAATGTGACGCTCAGGGCAAAAAGGCCAGCGTGTCGCCTATAAAATGCTGGCATCCATAAACAAAATGGTCGCCGGTATTGATGTGTCTTCACCACACTGGCAGAGTGTCAAGTGCCCACTGCTGCCCCTCCCGATGTGGACATTTAGGCTGGGGTCAGACCAGCGCACTTTTAACGTGCGTTCTGGCGCACATAATTACGGCCGCACTAGCAGCAGATGACGGGCAATGACGGACAATATACGAAGTACGGTCGCACGAAAGTCCGGCCGCGCAACGCAAGTGGAAAACGAACGCATTTTTTCGAGAACGCCGAACCGCTAGTACTGACGTACAGAGTGCGCAGATGCGGCATAGCGGCGTGTGTGCGTGATTAGGAGATGTCAGACGCTGCTAATGTCCAGCCTACATAACGTCCAGACGCAAAAAGAGTTTTATTGACGATCTGAAAAAATCACGCACGAAAAATGCGCATCGTATGACCGTTTTCGCGCACTCCGTGAAAAAATACGTCAATTCGTTCGGACGCACTTTTTTACGTTCGCGTGTAAAAATGCTTTCGTTTGACCCTAGCCTTAATGTCGCACTTGATGCACTTCGCATATGAGGTGACATCAAGTCTTTAAAAGCATCCATTTTGGTAATGGACACCAATATATTATAGGCGTCCTCCTGATGTGTCGCATGGGACCAGAAAGCCAAAACATCACCTATAACATGGTGGCATCCACAACCAAAATGGCTGCCGTCTATGACATGTTGTCATTGCCTCACGCGAGGCGAATTCACAATGAATGCGCAGTGTGACAAGTGCCCACTGCTGCCCCTACTGACGTTCTACTCGGGGGGGACACACTTCTGGCCCCCCTCAGTGCATTACTGCCTACATGACCAACATGTTTCATACACACTTAGACTTCAAGATCATGTATGAGGTGAATTGTTGGATTTTTGGAAGACCTTCTTTGGTTTGTGGATGCACTAATGGCGGGCGACTCGATTCTTATAGTTTACAACTTTATATTAAAAACTATGAGGAGAAAATAAAGTTTGGAAATTATATTAAAAAGGTTATTCACTAACTTCCGAATTTCACCGTTCGGTGCAGTTTTGGGCCAATTCTTCTCTTTTCACTAAAAAGTTGTCAATTCGCTAGATACAGGCGACATGACATCGAAATACGGCGCCGCTGGCAGCAATTCCAATACGGCGGCACAAAAACTGCCCCATAGAGAACCATTATATCTTCTAATTACAGAACGCCCAACTGCCACTGCAATGCGTGATTTTCGGTGTTTCAGTTCGACAGGTTTAAAAGGACAAATCCCATAGGATCCAATGTAATAAATGGAAAAAAATCTTCTTTTTTTTTTCTTAAAGACAATTTATTCTTTTCATTTTCAGCAAAAAAACCTTTTTATTTTTTAGACAAAATATTTGTTTCTCAATTTTTTGAAAAGGTGTTTATTTTTATTCAGTAACAGACCTTTTTATTATTTACACCCCCTTTTGATGCATTTTTATTGTTTTACACACCTATTAGGGGGAATAGGAGAGTGCTGGGTTTGGTTTTTGTATTTTGATGGAATTTGATGCTCTCCAAAGACTTTGTGCAACTTTTTCGAGGGCCTTCGGCAACTCCATCTGAAGCGGCGGCGCGTTACGGTGACCATCCAGTGGATAGTGAATTCTCCGAAATCTTGGCAAAATGGAATCACCATAGTGCACCAAAATTTCAGTGCTTTGTGAATAAACCATTAAATCTGTGGAGTTTTATATGTGCTTACTGACACCGGAATCAAATAATAAGACTTTACGGTAATGTGCGGTGTGTATCAACGTATCCCAGAGCAGCACAGTAATAAAACTCACAGTAATGTGCGCTGCGTATAAGCTCCACAGCAATTAAACTCACAGTAATGTGCGGTGTGTATGAGCGTATCACAGAGCTCCACAGCAATAAAACTCACAGTAATGTGCAGTGTGTATGACTGTATCAGAGCTGCACAAAAATAAAACTCACAATAATGTGCAGTGTGTATGACTGTATCAGAGCTGCACAACAATAAAACTCACTGTAATCTGCAAAGTTTATGAGTGTTACAGAGCTCCACAACAATAAAACTCACAGTAATGAGCAATGTGTATGAGTGTATCACAGAGCTGCACAGCAATAAAACTCACAGTAATGTGAAATAAAATCATTAAAAATTTTAAATCTGGAATAAAGTTTCTTTTTTAAGGCTAGGGTCAGACGAACGCAGCTTTAACGTGCGTTTAGCCGCACAAAATCACGGCCGTGCTAGCAGCAAATGACGTCCAATGCCGGGGAACACACGAAGTACGGCCGCACGAAAGTTCGTCCGCGCAACGCAAGTGGCAAACGAACGCATTTTTTCGAGAACGTCAAACCGCTACTACTGACGTACAGAGTGCGCTGCGGCCGCATAGCGGCGTGTGTGTGTGATTGGGAGACATCAGACGCTGCTAATGTCCGGCCAACATAACGTCCAGACACAAAAAGTTTATTGATGATCCGTACAAAATCACGGACGAAAAAGGCGCATCGTATGACCGCTACCGCGTATTCCGTGAAAAAATATGTCCGTTCGTTCGACCGCACTTTTCCACGGTCGACGCGAAAAATGCGTTCGTCTGACCCTAGCCTAAGGTGTTACAGGTTGCTCGCTCCCTGCTCGCTCCCTGCTGTGCCTGTGCATTGGGTTTGCTTTGTGTACACACATGTTCCTTTCTCTATACCTGTATTGTATGTAAATGTAGCTTTTAGCAGATAAACTCAGTGTTAAAACGAAAGCCCCCCAGGCTGGGGATTTTTTTCTGAAAAATTAGTTGGTGAGATTCGGCAACGCTGAAACTGTCCCACAGAAAAAGAATGATTCGTCTATTCACAGAACGCCAAATTGCACAAAAATTGCGGAAAAATGACTTGACTTCGGCGATTCAATTCGACAGGTTTAAACGGGTGAATCGAATAGGTCTCAGTGTTATAGATGTCTGTTTCCCATTCTGAAATAACCAATAAAAAAGAAATACAAACCCATACAAAATGCAAAATAACTCCCGAAACAAAAAACTAAGGGATCCGAAAAACGAAATAACTCCTAAAAACGAAATACAAACCCATACAAAATGCAAAATAACTCCCGAAACAAAAAACTAAGGGATCCGAAAAACGAAATAACTCCTAAAAACGAAATACGAACCCATACAAAATACAAAATAACTCCCGAAACAAAAAACTAAGGGATACGAAAAAACTCCTAAAAACGAAATACGAACCCATACAAAATAACTCACGAAACAAAAAACTAAGGGATCCGAAAAACGAAATAACTCCTAAAAATGAAATACGAACCCATACAAAATAACTCATGAAACAAAACACTAAGGGATCCGAAAAACGAAATAACTCCTAAAAATGAAATACGAACCCATACAAAATAACTCCCGAAACAAAAAACTAAGGGATACGAAAAAACTCCTAAAAACGAAATACGAACCCATACAAAATAACTCCCGAAACAAAAAACGAAGGGATCCGAAAAACGAAATAACTCCTAAAAATGAAATACGAACCCATACAAAATAACTCCCGAAACAAAAAACTAAGGGATCCGAAAAACGAAATAACTCCTAAAAATGAAATACGAACCCATACAAAATAACTCCCGAAACAAAAAACTAAGGGATCCGAAAAACGAAATAACTCCTAAAAATGAAATACGAACCCATACAAAATACAAAATAACTCATGAAACAAAAAGCTAAGGGATCCGAAAACGAAATACAAACCCATACAAAATAACTCTCGAAACAAAAATCTAAGGGATCCGAAAAACGAAATAACTCCTAAAAACGGAAATGAATTGATCCGAAATTCCGAATCAATAAGAAATTTAAAATCGACCTGAAAATTCCGAAACGATACGGAACGAAACGACACAAAACTGATCCGAAATGACACGAAAGGGAAAAAAAACAGCCTGAAGAAAAACGAAATGAAATGTAAAAAGAGTCACGCACATCTCTAAGATGTAATATCTTTTTAAAAAACAATTTTTAAAGTTCATTTATTCTTTTTATTTTTTACAGCTCTTACCTGTATCTTCTCCTCTTTGTGGCCGCGTTGTTCGGCTCTTGTTTTTGGAGCATCCTGTTCCCTTTCGCCTCCTCCTCTCTGTGAAGGCTATGATTAGCTTTAAGATAGGAGTGCATGGCTTATTGACCTATATATATATATATACAGTATATACAGTTGTGTTCAAAATTATTCAACCCCCACTGAAATTGAGTGTTTTGGCCAGTTTGACATTGATTTTGATCATTCAGTCATCTTGCTTACAATTAAATCAAAGAGGCACGTGTAGGTCAGACAAATATAACATAACATTTATAATGAAATAACCTCAAATGTCTTTTCTGTGCTCACATCATTATCAGTTTTATTCAACCCCCAAGTGACATTCAATCTTAGTACTTAGTACAACATCCTTTTACAGTTATAACAGCTTTTAAACGTGAAGCATAGCTTGACACAAGTGTCTTGCAGCCATCTACGGGTATCTTCGCCCATTCGTCATGGGCAAAAGCCTCCAGTTCAGTCACATTCTTAGGCTTGCACACTGCAACTGCTTTCTTTAAGTCCCACCAGAGGTTCTCAATCAGATTTAAGTCAGGTGACTGCGATGGCCACTCCAAAATGTTCCAGCCTTTAATCTGCAACCATGCTCTAGTGGACTTGGAGGTATGCTTGGGATCATTGTCCTGTTGAAAGGTCCAACGTCTCCCAAGCCTCAGGTTTGTGACGGACTGCATCACATTGTCATCCAATATCTCCTGGTACTGAAGAGAATTCATGGTACCTTGCACACGCTGAAGCTTCCCTGTACCTGCAGAAGCAAAACAGCCCCAAAGCGTGATTGACCCCCCGCCATGCTTCACAGTAGGCAAGGTGTTCTTTCCTTCATAGACCTTGTTCTTCCTCCTCCAAACATAGCGTTGATCCATGGGCCCAAACAGTTCTAATTTTGTTTCATCAGTCCACAGAACACTATCCCAAAACTTCTGTGGTTTGTCCACATGACTTTTGACATACTGCAGTCGACTCTTCTTATTCTTTGGAGACAGCAAGGGGGTGCGCCTGGGAGTTCTGGCATTGAGACCTTCATTACGCAGTGTGCGCCGTATTGTCTGAGCTGAAACGTCAGTACCCACATCTGACAAATCTTTTCTCAGTTCCTCAGCAGTCACACGGGGACTTTTCTCCACTCTACGCTTCAGGTAGCGCACAGCAGTCTAAGTCAGCATCTTCTTTTTGCCACGACCAGGTAGCGTTTCAACAGTGCCCTTTGCCTTGAATTTGCGAATGATACTTCCTATGGTCTCTCTTGGTATGTTTAACATCTTTGCAATCTTCTTATAGCCATTGCCCTTCCTGTGAAGAGTAATCACCTCTTCTCTTGTCTTCCTGGACCATTCTCTTGACTTCACCATGTTTGTAACCACACCAGTAAATGTCTAGAAGGAGCTGAGTATCAGTCATTTTAAAGCTGCCTAATTGGTGCTTATTATGCTTTATTGCTGCTCCGTGACATCCACAGGTGTTTTCAATACCTGATTGAAAACACTTGAATGAACCTCTGTTCTTCAGAGTGGTAGTCTTTAAGGGGTTGAATAATTGTGTCAATGAAGAATTCACAAAAGAAACATTTACTACTGTATTACAAAACCAATTGATGTCATTTTAGTTGCATATGGTTCTTTAAAAAGTCCTTGTAGGATTTCATTCTGAATACAATTACAAATGTCACTAAATTCCCTAAAACCCTTTACAGCATTGGGGGTTGAATCATTTTGAACACAACTGTATAATGCACACACAGGTTTATATATAGTAAGTATATAAACAAAAATAACCCCCAGAGAGATATGTAAGGGCTTATTCAAAGAGCACCAAACATTCGGCGCTTTTTCATTCGGCGCATCTCAGCGAGCTGAATTCGCCGACACTGCGGTGAATTCAGCATTCACCACAGGGTCCCCAAAGTGCGCAGAATCCATCCAAACACTGCTGATAAACCCACCAAATGCAGTCGCAAACACGCCAAACTCGCCCGATAAACCATCGAAAACACAACAAACCAATCCGATAAACCACCAAACGCAGCCGGAAAAACGCCAAATGCAGCCGTCGATCTGCCAAACAGACTCCCAAAAGACTCCGACCAGCTGCCGAACGCAGCCGTAAAAACTTTTTATATTGATTCGCCTGTTTAAACATGTTGAACTAAAACACCAAAAATCGGGGCATTTCGCCAACTTTTCGGGGCTGCTCAGCGATCAGAGTAACTGCTGCCGAATTGCAGTGTATTTCGCTGGCAATTTGTCAAAATTTGGCAGGTGCATTCTGTATATAGTCACTGTGTTACATGTTTACAGGTGCATTCTGTTTATAGTCACTATGTTACATGTTTACAGGTGCATTCTGTATATAGTCACTAGGGTCAGACTGAGGCAGTGCGAACGCGCGTTCTGGCGCACATAATCACGGCCGCACTAGCAGCAGATGCCGGGCAATGACAGCCAATATACGAAGTACGGTCGCACAAAAGTCCGGCCGCGCAACGCAAGTGGAAAATGAACGCATTTTTTCGAGAACGTTAAACCGCTGGTACTGACGTACAGAGTGCGCTGCGGCCGCATAGCAGCGTGTGTGCGTGATTAGGAGATGTCAGACGCTGCTAGTGTGCGGCCAACATAACGTTCAAACAGCCGGATTTCCCTAGACTTCTTTTCACCCCATCGTCATGAAATACGTCCAGAATTGCGCATCGTCTGACCACTTAAGCGTATTCCGTGAAAAAATGCGTGCGCACGCATCGACGTACATTTTGACGGTGGCCGCAGAAAATGCGCTCATCTGTCCCTAGCCTGAACCAGAAAATAAATATGTAGCAAATATAGTCACTGTGTTACATGTTTACAGGTGCATTCTGTATATAGTCACTGTGTTACATGTTTACAGGCGCATTCTGTATATACTCACTGTGTTACATGTTTACAGGCGCATTCTGTATATAGTCACTTTGTTACATGTTTACAGGTGCATTCTGTATTTCTCTGGTTTCAGTTTGTCCTGGGTTCAAGAACATTGAATTGTTACAGAAACACAAAGTAATAAAATGCAAGATATTAAAAACACAAATATACAGATTAAGGCTAGGGTCAGACTGAGGCAGTGCGAACGCGCGTTCTGGCGCACTTAATCATGGCCGCACTAGCAGCAGATGCCGGGCAATGACAGCCAATATACGAAGTACGGTCGCACAAAAGTCCGGCCGCGCAACGCAAGTGGAAAATGAACGCATTTTTTCGAGAACGTTAAACCGCTGGTACTGACGTACAGAGTGCGCTGCGGCCGCATAGCAGCGTGTGTGCGTGATTAGGAGATGTCAGACGCTGCTAGTGTGCGGCCAACATAACGTTCAAACAGCCGGATTTCCCTAGACTTCTTTTCACCCCATCGTCATGAAATACGTCCAGAATTGCGCATCGTCTGACCACTTAAGCGTATTCCGTGAAAAAATGCGTGCGCACGCATCGACGTACATTTTGACGGTGGCCGCAGAAAATGCGCTCATCTGTCCCTAGCCTGAACCAGAAAATAAATATGTAGCAAATATAGTCACTGTGTTACATGTTTACAGGCGCATTCTATATATAGTCACTGTGTTACATGTTTACAGGTGCATTCTGTATATAGTCACTGTGTTACATGTTTACAGGTGCATTCTGTATATAGTCACTGTGTTACATGTTTACAGGCGCATTCTGTATATACTCATTATGTTACATGTTTACAGGCGCATTCTGTATATAGTCACTTTGTTACATGTTTACAGGTACATTCTGTATATAGTCACTGTGTTACATGTTTACAGGCGCATTCTATATATAGTCACTGTGTTACATGTTTACAGGCGCATTCTGTATATAGTCACTGTGTTACATGTTTACAGGCGCATTCTGTATATAGTCACTGTGTTACTTGTTTACAGGCGCATTCTGTATATAGTCACTGTGTTACTTGTTTACAGGTGCATTCTGTATATAGTCACTGTGTTACTTGTTTACAGGCGCATTCTGTATATAGTCACTGTGTTACATGTTTACAGGTGCATTCTGTATATAGTCACTGTGTTACATGTTTACAGGTGCATTCTGTTTATAGTCACTATGTTACATGTTTACAGGTGCATTCTGTATATAGTCACTGTGTTACATGTTTACAGGTGCATTCTGTATATAGTCACTGTGTTACATGTTTACAGGCGCATTCTGTATATAGTCACTGTGTTACATGTTTACAGGTGCATTCTGTATATAGTCACTGTGTTACATGTTTACAGGTGCATTCTGTATATAGTCACTGTGTTACATGTTTACAGGTGCATTCTGTATATAGTCACTGTGTTACTTGTTTACAGGCCCATTCTGTTTATAGTCAGTATTACATGTTTACAGGCGTATTCTGTATATAGTCACTATGTTACATGTTTACAGGTGCATTCTGTATATAGTCACTATGTTACATGTTTACAGGTGCATTCTGTATATAGTCACTGTGTTACATGTTTACAGGCGCATTCTGTATATAGTCACTGTGTTACATGTTTACAGGTGCATTCTGTATATAGTCACTGTTACATGTTTACAGGCGCATTCTGTATATAGTCACTGTGTTACTTGTTTACAGGCGCATTCTGTATATAGTCACTGTTACATGTTTACAGGCGCATTCTGTATATAGTCACTGTGTTACTTGTTTACAGGCGCATTCTGTATATAGTCACTGTGTTACTTGTTTACAGGTGCATTCTGTATATAGTCACTGTGTTACTTGTTTACAGGCGCATTCTGTATATAGTCACTGTGTTACATGTTTACAGGCGCATTCTGTATATAGTCACTATGTTACATGTTTACAGGTGCATTCTGTATATAGTCACTGTTACATGTTTACAGGTGCATTCTGTATATAGTCACTGTGTTACATGTTTACAGGCGCATTCTGTATATAGTCACTGTGTTACATGTTTACAAAACCAAGGGGAGAACACACCATTACACAAACTACACCATCCTAAAGCTCATAAAATTTAAAGACAAGACATTAAAAGATCTGATATATATATATACCATCCAGTGTGTATATAGATATATATATTTATAAATGCACATGTATGTCATATCAGCCCGTGTTCTGCATTCCGATTTGTCATATGGTGTTATATAAATATATATATAATATAAAACAAACTGAAAAATAAGCACTCAGTCCTCTAGTAGCTTCTATGGTCCATTAGCCGCGGTGCAAAAAAATCCAATTAGTAAATATACATCTCCCAAAGGATGCACTGAAAGATATAAACTGGGAAGGATAATCAGGATATAAGTGATGAGTGACTGAAAAAATAAATTAGGAATAAAAAGTAAAAAATGATAAAGAGGGAAGCGAAAAATACCTTATGTAATGAGTAAAGTGAAAAAAAGGTGTGACCTAATGTAATGTGTGCAAAAAGATAGGTGGATGAGATAAGAGGTGAAAAAAGTGTCCGAAATATCAAAATACCGCCCCGTGGATAATGAAAAAAGGTTGGAAAATCAAGATGTGTGAATGAAACGTGTGATAAATGAGGTCGAAACACCTTTTTTACTTTACGCATTAGATAAGGTTTTATATTCACTTCCCTTTTTATTCCTCCTTTATTTTTTCAGTCACTCATCACTCCCATCATGCACCGGCTTCCTGTTTATACACTTTATCTGACACTTCCAGCCACATTAATATACAGGTTTTTCTTTCCTACACTTCATGATTACACTTCACACATTATTCACGTTACACATTCGTCAGCGTATAATTATATTTTTTGTTTTTTTATTCTTAGTTTTTTATTTATTTTATTATTTTATTCATAGATTTATTTATAAAGTATTTTTCCAGGAAGGATACATTGAGATTCTCTGGTTTTCAGTTTGTCCTGGGTTCAAGAAACATTGAATTGTTACAGAAACACAAAGTAATAAAAAATAGATCTCTTTATTTATCATTATGGATATTCATTGCTGGTACCAATTATCTTCTCTCAGGCTTATTCACAACTTTATGAAGTGGTTATCCTACTTTATCTTAAGGCACGAAGGTGAGGCTCCCGTCAGACGAGCGCAGCGTTCACGTCCGTGATAGCATGACAGAAAGGCCAATGGAGCCCGACACACGAAGTACATCCGCACTGAACTGCGGACGCACAATGGCGGCGGCCCACGGACGCAAGGCTGGCAAGAACATACAACCCCTAGAACGGCCGCACAAAGTGCAACGTCCGCATAGCTTTGTGTGTGAGTGATGGAACGTGGTCAGACGGACTGCATTTATACGTCCAGCATTTATACGTCCAGCATTTTTCACGGACAAAATGGTTTTGCATTTTAATTTATTTTCCCTCCTACATCCGTCAAAATATACGTCAGTGAAGAAAACGGACTGTGTGGCCACTACTGCGTCTTCCGTACTGACGTACGTCCGTACTGCACGGACGCACAGTCCGTAGAAATCACGTTCGTCTGACCCTAGCCTAAGGCTAGGGTCAGACAAACGCATTTTTCACGTTGTCCGTGAAAAAGTGCGTTCGAACGAATGGACGTATTTTTTCACGGAATACGTGATAGCGGTCATACGATGCGCATTTTCGTGCGTGATTTTGTACGGATCATCAATAAAACCCTTTTGCGTCTGGACGTTATGTTGGCCGGACATTAGCAGCGTCTGACGTCTCCCAATCACGCAAACACGCCGCTATGCGGCCGCAGCGCACTCTGTACGTCAGTAGTAGCGGTTTGACGTTCTCGAAAAAATGCGTTCGTTTGCCACTTGCGTTGCACGGACGAACGTTCGTGCGGCCGTTCGTCGTATGTTCCCCGGCATTGGACGTCATTTGCTGCTAGCACGGCCGTGATTTCGTGCGGCTAAATGCACGTTAAAACTGCTTTCGTCTGACCTTAGCCTAAAGGTTTACAAAAGGTAACCATGGGAATTCGGCAAGCTTGCCGGCGCCGCACAGTTGGATCATGTCACTTCCTGTTTCAGGTTGGCGAGGCGGCGGCGGCGCGGTACTCCCCTTTATTTTAGGTATAAATATGCGAATACATACACTGTGATTTTAACCTTGATAAAGGCTCATTTGGGAGCCGAAACGTCATTTTTAAAAACTGTATTTTCAATAAAGTATAGATTTTTTTAGCAAACCCTTGAGTGCATCCTTTGGGAGATATATAGATATATATTCTAAAACGCAGATTTGTCTCGTGCGAGTTGTTTGTGGTAGTTATGGCACCGCATTAATCAGAGCGCAGGACACTTAATAGAATGAAAGTGGTATTTCCATTCTACTTGTTACTTGCAGATCATTCTCTCGATTTCTCCTTTGTGCTGCGCCGCTAAAAATGTTGTCTCTTTGTAATGTAAGATCATGATGGCGAGAGCCGCATCCCTCAGCGTGACAGCAGACATGAAAATAATAAAAGAGCCCGTGCGTGTGTTTATATATTACACGAAAATAAAGAAGCCAAATCAAGACATTATTATATTTTTATAAACATTTTTTTAATACAATAAGTTACATATATCGCTCGTATTGCTGTATGTGACGACTGTGAGCAGCCACTCGCTGGGTCGTCCATCGCTGAGCACCTCCACTAATGGATGCTGGTGCTTTTTCCATCTGACAGGTTCCTGTTGCTTATTCTTACCGTTGTTTACTGTTGTTGTACCTGGTATCCTGGCGCCACCATATACCATGGAGGGGTAACATCCTTTTATGATATGCGCTTTTCTTGTGAGTGCGTTTCTACAGGTGGCGTATTTATATTTATAGACTTTTTAGACTGTATTACACTATGGTCCGTTTATTTGTTATTTTATATCCTATGTAGATACATTCTTGGTTTTTTTTTCTGTGTCATAACGCTGAGGACCAGGACCTCATGTGATCTGACTGACTCCTACGCTTCCTGCGCGCCCTCGCTGTTCAGGAAACAATACTTCCTGCGGCGCAGCCTCCAAATCCATCCATCCCTCTCTGGGTGCTTCCTGTCACTCAGACTGGCAGTGCGTTTCGTTATAGGGAATATTAATGGGAGGGCGGCTGGGACCACCGCTTACGCACGCTGAGTCTAGATTCCAGTCCTGTCGGGGTCGCTATTACTCCCGCTAGACACTCAGGGTTATTTTATATTAATTCTCAAGGGGCTGGTTGCTTTCTGCAGGTGGATGCAGATCACACGATACTGTCCGCCATCTTGTTTGTTTACATTCTGATCTCCCAGGTGAGGGGTCAGTCACACACAATCCACACAATCACAGTGCTGGACTGTCCGCCATCTTGTTTGTTTACATTTTCATCTCCCTATAGTGGGGGACCAGTCCCACAATCCCTAGCCTTACCACATGGGACTCGAAGTCGAATGATGTGTGGCAGCAGCTCAGTCGAGCGCTCATTCATATATAAACGTAGCAGATCGACTCCATCCAGAGCGGCAGTACAATGCATCGTTATGCTATAAACTGAATAAACCAGGGGTGGACTGACCATTAGGGTAGAGAGGTAGGGTCACCAGGTCGGCCATGTTTTCCATAACACATATTACTGTTTCATACAGAGGGGGAGCACAGGGAAAAGTGCTGCCCTGCAACATGTATAATTCATATACTGCAGGAAAAAAATCAAGGCAGGTCACCTGGGATTGCTTTGAAATTTCTTACTTGCAGTGTATGGATTATACATGCTGCAGGGTAACACTTTTCATGCACTGCTCATCGGCATGAATACATTAAATGCGTCCAGGAAAACATGGCAGATCTGGCAACCCTACAAAGGGGTCCCCCAAGAGCTGTTGTTAGTGGAGGGAGGCTATATTTTCATTTTTATATAAATTCTGTTATATTACAATGTACATATGGCCAGGTTTTATGTGAGTGTTGCTTGTATGTGGACTGATACAACAGGAGCCCCATGATGTCCTGCTATTGCCCGGGGTGCCCTATGATGCCCTGCTATTGCCCGGGGGCCCCATGATGCCCTGCTATTGCCTGGGGCTCCCCATGATGTCCTGCTATTGCCCGGGGGCCCCATGATGCCCTGCTATTGCCCAGGGTGCCCTATGATGCCCTGCTATTGCCCGGGGAGACCCATGATGTCCTGCTATTGCCCGGGGAGCCCCATGATGCCCTGCTATTGCCCGGGGCCCCAGGATGCCCTGCTATTGCCTGGGGCTCCCCATGATGTCCTGCTATTGCCCGGGGGCCCCATGATGCCCTGCTATTGCCCAGGGTGCCCTATGATGCCCTGCTATTGCCCGGGGAGACCCATGATGTCCTGCTATTGCCCGGGGAGCCCCATGATGCCCTGCTATTGCCCGGGGCCCCAGGATGCCCTGCTATTGCCAGAGGGCCCCAAGAGATTTCAGTCGGCACCTGCTCAGAGCTACACCTTTCCAAGCTTTTAGAAGAGTCTTTTATAAACGAATAAATTAAGAAAATGTTAATTTGCCCCAGGACAAAGCAGATCATCTATTTACCCATTAAAATACACAGACCATTTAGGAATGGGGATTAAAAAAGCCTTTATTTTTGGCTTTGGAGCAAATAAAAGTCAGTTTTTCTTCTGATAAAGGAGCACAGTGAGGGGTCTCCGTGCCTTCTACCTGTGATTATATGTAAATTATTGGTGATGATGGACATACAGCATCTGAAAAGGAGAGAGCAGCTTATTACACCCCCAGTCCTTCCAATTCAATGAACCAACGTCAATCTGCCGAATATTTTATCCTGAATTTTAACTAAATGGAAGAATGGACCAAAACCAGAAGAAGTTACCTCAGCCCGGGGGGACCCCATTAGCCTGAGGTAAAATAATTACAGGGAGACTGCGGCTCCTGGGACTGACTGTCCGTCCTCACAGAAACCATCAGGAGACCATGACAGTATCAATAAACGCAGGAGAAACTCCACCAAATAAAATCATTCCCAAACTTTATTTATCTCTCCGTACGGTGTAATAAAAAGTTACGAAATATTAAAAAAAAGAATTCACTCCTCCATGAGAGCGTCCACATCCGACTCCCACATGCCGTGCGGCGAAAAGGCCAACACACCGCTTGTAATATGTCAACGTCCATAGCCAAAATGACTGCCGGCAATGACCTGTCATCACCGCACAAGCGTGGTGTGTCAAGTGCCCGTTGCCACGCCTTCCTGATGTGTCATAAACCAACCTATAATATGTTGGCTTCCATAAGCAAAATAGCCACCTGTAACGACTTAATGTCACCGCACATGCACAGTGCATCAAGTGTCCGCTGCTGCCGCTCCTAATGTGGCGCTCAGGGCAAAAAGGCCAGCGTGTCGCCTAGAAAATGCTGGCATCCATAAACAAAATGGTCGCAGGTATTGATGTGTCTTCACTGCACATGGGCACAGTGTCAAGTGCCCACTGCTGCCCCTCCTGATGTCTACATTTGATGTCGCTCTTGATGCACTTCGCATGTGCGGTGACAGCAAGTCATTAAAAGTGTCCATTTTGATAATGGTCACCAATATATTATAGGCGTCCTCCTGATTCCTGATGTGTCGCATGAGACCAGAAAGCCAGAGCGCCACCTATAATATGGCGGCATCCACAACTAAAATGGCTGCTTTCAATGACATGGTGTCATTGCCTCATGCAAGGCGAATACGCAATGAATACGCAGTGTGACAAGTGCCCACTGCTGACCCTCCCGATGTGGACATTTAGGCTGGGGTCAGACGAGCGTAGTGTTCACGTCCGTGATTGCGCCTAAAAGTACGTCCGTGATAGCATGAAAGAAAGCCCATTGGAGCCTGACACATGAAGTACGTCCGCACTGAACTGCGGACGCACAACGGCCGCGGCAAGCGGACGCAGGTTAGGCAAGAACGTAATACTGCTAGAACGGACGTGCGGAGTGCGCTGCGTCCACAACGTCTGCATAGCTTTGTGTGTGAGTGATGGAGCGAGGTCAGACGGACTGCATTTATACGTCCAGCATTTTTGACGGACAGAATGTTTTTTCATTGTAATTTATTTTTCCCTCCTACATCCGTCAAAAAATAACGTCAGTGAAAAAACGGACTGTGTGACCACTACTGCGTCATCCGTACTGACGATGTCCGTACTGCACGGACGTACAGTCCGTAGAAATCACGCTCGTCTGACCCCAGCCTTAATGTCGCACTTGATTCACTTCGCATATGAGGTGACATCAAGTCTTTAAAAGCGTCCATTTTGGTAATGGCCACCAATATATTATAGGCGTCCTCCTGATGTGTCGCATGGGACCAGAAAGCCAAAACGTCACCTATAACATGGCGGCATCCACAACCAAAATGGCTGCCGTCTATGACATGATGTGATGTCATTGCCTCACGCGAGGCGAATTCACAATGAATGCACAGTGTGACAAGTGCCCACTGCTGCCCCTACTGACGTTCTACTCGGGGGGGGGGACCACACTTCTGGCCCCCCTCAGTGCATTACTGCCTACATGACCAACATGTTTCATACACACCTAGACTTAATCAAGATCATGTATGAGGTGAATTGTTGGTTTTTTGGAAGACCTGTTTGGTTTGTGGATGCACTAATGGCGGGCGACTTGATTCTTATATTTTACAACTTTATATTAAAAACTATGAGGAGAAAATAAAGTTTGGAAATGATTTTAAATCTGTGAAGTTTTATATGTACTTACTGACACCGGCATCAAATAATAAAACTCACAGTAATGTGCGATGAGTGTATCCCAGAGCTGCACAGCAATAAAACTCACAATAATGCACTGTCTCTATGAGCGTATCACAGAGCGGCACAGCAATAAACCTCACAATAATGCGCTGTGTCTATGAGTGTATCACAGAGCTGCACAGCAATAAACCTCACAATAATGCGCTGTGTCTATGAGTGTATCACAGAGCGGCACAGCAATAAACCTCACAATAATGCACTGTGTCTATGAGCGTATCACAGAGCGGCACAGCAATAAACCTCACAATAATGCGCTGTGTCTATGAGCGTATCACAGAGCGGCACAGCAATAAACCTCACAATAATGCGCTGTGTCTATGAGTGTATCACAGAGCTGCACAGCAATAAACCTCACAATAATGCGCTGTGTCTATGAGTGTATCACAGAGCTGCACAGCAATAAACCTCACAATAATGCGCTGTGTCTATGAGTGTATCACAGAGCTGCACAGCAATAAACCTCACAATAATGCGCTGTGTCTACGAGTGTATCACAGAGCTGCACACTGCACAGCAATAAACCTCACGATAATGCGCTGTGTCTATGAGTGTATCACAGAGCTGCACAGCAATAAACCTCACAGTAATGTGAAATAAAATCATTAAAAATGTTAAATCTGGAATAAAGTTTCTTTTTTAAGGTGTTACAGGTTGCCCGCTCCCTGCTCGCTCCCTGCTCGCTCCCTGCTGTGCCTGTGCATTGGGTTTGCTTTGTGTACACACATGTTCCTTTCTCTATACCTGTATTGTATGTAAATGTAGCTTTTAGCAGATAAACTCAGTGTTAAAACGAAAGCCCCCCAGGCTGGGGATTTTTTTCTGAAAAATGAGTTGGTGAGATGAGAGAAAGGGGTCAGAGCGAGCCCCAGATTCAGGACAGCCCCCCCCCCAATGTGTGTATTTAATACAAATGTTAGTGTCTTAATGTAATAAATATTATATCTTTTTTAATATTTTTTTAAAGGCCATTTATTAATTATATTTGTTACAAAAACATTTTTAAAAGACCTCTGTATTTTTTGTTTTTAAAAGACTTTTTAAAATAAATTTTAACAGACCATTTTATTATATTGTAAAGGGTCTTTTTTATTATTCAGACACATTTTGACAGATTATTTTATTGATTTAACCTCCCTTTTACAAGACTTCCTGTGGTTTTTTTCCCAGTTCGGTGGAATTTGTCGAGTTTAAGGCTGGGGTCAGACGAACGCAGTGTGAACGCGCGTGCAGCCGCACTTTATCACGGCTGTAGTAGCAGCAAATGACGTCCAATGACGGGCAATATACGAAGTACAGCCGCACGAAAGTTCGGCCGGGCAACGCAAGCGGCAAACAAATGCATTTTTTCGAGAACATGAAACCGCTAGTACTGACGTACAGAGTGCGCTGCGTCCGCTAGAGGCGTGTGTGCGTGATTAGGAGACGTCAGACACTGCTAATGTCCGGCCAACATAACGTCCAGACGCAAGAAGTGTTTTATTGACGATCCGTACAAAATCACAGACGACAATGCGCATCGTATGAACCACTATCGCGTATTCCGTGAAAAAATACGTCCATTCGTTCGAACGTACTTTTTCACGGACGATGCGAAAAATGCGTTCGTCTGACCCCAGCCTTAGGCTAGGGTCAAACGAAAGCATTTTTACACGCGAACGTAAAAAAGTGCGTCCGAACGGATTGATGTATTTTTTCACGGAATACGCGAAAACGGTCATACGATGCGCATTTTCGTGCGTGATGTTTTACGAATCCAAACCAGGAAACTTTTTGCGTCTGGACGTTATGTTGGCCGGACACGAGCAGGGTCTGACGTCTCCAAATCACACACACACGCCGCTAGTGGACGCAGCGCACTCTGTACGTCAGTACTAGCGGTTCTGCGTTCTCAAAAAAATGCGTTCATTTTACACTTGCGTTGCGCGGCCGGACTTTCGTGCGACCGTACTTCGTATATTGGCTGTCATTGGCCGTCATTTGCTGCTAGTGCGGCCGTGATTAAGTGCGCCAGAACGCACGTTAAAAATGCGCTGGTCTGACCCCAGCCTTATTTGGCGCAATTCAAGCTTTTCCCCGTCATCTGATACCTCCATTTTCAACAAAATACAGCAAACATTTGATAAATAGTAAAATTCACCAAATTTTAGGCAAAACGGAATCTTTCGGGAGTCGAAAAGAAAAGTTCAGTTTCGGTGCTTTGTGATTCGAGCCCTGCAAGATGTGAGGTCATTCTGAGGCGCATCAACAAAATGTTACGTCTCCCAAACTCAGCAAATGCATTTCAAAAACATTCAGAATTTTCCTCAATTTTGGGCCTCGCTGCAGTGACCCTGAATCGCTGGCAACTAGTAAAATCTGGGGTATATGAGAAAAAAATGAGGAAAATAAAAATTTCCATGGAAATCCAGAAATAACCAGATAATCAGAACTGGCTGACAGGTGGGAAACCATTAAATGCCATTAAATGAGAGTGGGGTTACAGTAATGCCCCCAAAACCTTCTATCTAGATTTACCAGATCAGCCATGTTTTCCTGGACGCATATAATGTATTCATGCTGATGGGCAGTGCATGAAAAAGCCACCCCGCAACATGTATAATCCATACACCGCATGTAAGAAATCAAAGAGGGATCCCAGGGGAGCTGCTTTGATTTCCTTCCTGCAGCATATGAATTATACATGTTGCAGGGCAGCACTTTTCCCTGTGCTCCCCCCTCTGCATGAAAAAGTAATATGTGCCCAGGAAAACATGGCCGACCTGGCATCCCTAGTTCTGCATGATCGAGGACTGTCGGGAAGAATGCACTACTTAAGGCTAGGGTCAGACGAACGCATTTTTTGCGTCGTCCGTGAAAAAGTGCGTTCGAACGAATGGACGTATTTTTTCACGGAATACGCGATAGCGGTCATACGATGCGCCTTGTCGTCCGTGATTTTGTACAGATCGTCAATAAAACACTTTTTGCGTCTGGTCGTTATGTTGGCCGGACATTAGCAGCGACTGACGTCTCCTAATCACGCAAACACGCCGCTATGCGGCCGCAGCGCACTCTGTACGTCCGTACTAGCGGTTTGACGTTCTCGAAAAAATGCGTTAGTTTGCCACTTGCGTTGCACGGACGAACTTTTGTGCGGCCGTTCGTCGTATGCTGCCCGGCATTGGACGTCATTTGCTGCTAGCATGGCCGTGATTTCGTGCGTCTAAGGCTAGGGTCAGACGAACGCATTTTTCGCATTGTCCGTGAAAAAGTACGTTCGAACGAATGGACGTATTTTTTCACGGAATACGCGATAGCGGTCATACGATGCGCATGTTCGTCCGTGATTTTGTACGGATCATCAATAAAACACTTTTTGCGTCTGGACGTTATGTTGGCCGGATATGAGCAGCGTCTGACATCTCCTAATCACGCACACACGCCGCTATGCGGACGCAGCGCACTCTGTACGTCAGTAGTAGCGGTTTGACGTTCTCGAAAAAATGCCTTCGTTTGCCACTTGCGTTGCACGGACGACCATTCGTGCGGCCGTTCGTCGTATGTTCCCCGGCATTGGACGTCATTTGCTGCTAGCACGGCCGTGATTTCGTGCGGCTAAACGCACGTTAAAACTGCTTTCGTGTGACCTTAGCCTAAACGCACGTTAAAACTGCGTTCGTCTGACCCCAGCCTAAAACCCTTTTTGCGTCTGGACGTGATGTTGGCCGGACATTAGCAGCGTCTGACGTCTCCAAATCACACAAACACGCCACTAGCGGACGCAGCGCACTCTGTACGCCAGTACTAGCGGTTTCACGTTCTCGAAAAAATGCGTTTGTTTGCCGCTTGCGTTGCCTGGCCGCACTTTAGTGCGGCTGTACTTCATATATTGCCCGTCATTTGCTGCTACTACGGCCGTGATAAAGTGCGGCTGCACGCGCGTTCGCACTGCGTTCGTCTGACCCCATCCTTATTAGATTAAGCGGGTTATTCAATGCTTTTCAGTTTGGTGCATTTCGTTGGAATTCGGCGATTCCAGTTTGCCGAAAATTTGGTGCATTTACTATTCACCGAATGTTCACTGTATTGCACCGAAAATGGAATCGCCAAAGCAGTTATCAGATATTGACGAAAGGTGCTGAAAAAAGCCGAACTAGCCTCTGCGAATTCTACCGAACAGAAAAAAAAAAGTAGGCAGGCTCCCATTCTCCTACTAGGAAGCTCACTCAATACAAATGTATCTAAAGAAAATAAAAAATAATGTATCGAAATAAAATAAAAATAATGTATCGAAATAAAATAAAAATAATGTATCGAAATAAAATAAATGATTAAAAATGTATCAAAATGTGTCTAATGAATGTGAATTATGTGAATTATGCGAATAATCAAAAAGGTCTTTCAAAAATAATTAAAAAGGAGGACTTTTAAAAATAACCAAGTCTTTTAAAAAATAAAAACAACAAAAATGTCTTTAAAAAAAATACAAAAAGGTGTTTTAAACATTAAAAAAAGCAGGTCTTTTAAAAATAATAAAATCTTTTAAAAAATAAAAACAACAAACATGTCTTTATACGAAAATTACAAAAAGGTCTTTGGAAAAAAATAATAAATAGGTCTTTGAAAAATATACAGGGTTATTCAGAGAGAGGTGAAAAGCAGGAGAATGACTGGAGAATGAAAAATTCTAGGTCAAAATAGCCGATGTGGAAAGTGAGATAAATGGGAGAATTTTTCTGGTTTGGCTATTTTGACCAAGAATTTTCCATTCTCCAGTCATTCTCCTGCTTTTCACCTCTCTCTGAATAACCCTGTTAGTATTTTTAAGAAATAAAAACAACAAAAATGTCCTATATACAAAAAGGTGTTTTAAAAAATAAAATAGGTTTTTGTAAAAAAAAAAAAAGTGTTTACATTTATTTAAAAAAACGATATTACATCTATTATTACACTATCTGCCTGTTTAAACTTGTTGACCTGAAATCACCAAAATCTGATCTTTTAGTTGCAATTTCGGTGCAATTTGGCGTTCTGTAAATAGATTATTACTTCACTATAGGACTATTAAGGGGTCACCAAATCGCTCCGGATTACGGTGAAATGTACCATCATTTGATGTCACTTTGCCTGTACCCAGGACATACTTGAAAACGAGAGAAATCTCAATGTATCCTTCCTGGTAAAATCCTTTATAAATAAATAAATAAATAAAATAAATAAATTTGGTGATAAAACAGTTTAGTGAATAGACAAATTGGCCCAAAATTGCAGAGAGAAAGGCTAGGGTCAGACTAACGCATTTTTCACGTTGTCCGTGAAAATGTGCGTTCGAAGAATGGACGTATTTTTTCACGGAATACGCAATAGCGGTCATACTATGCGCAGTTTCATCCGTGATTTTGTACGGATCATCAATAAAACACTTCTTGCATCTGGACGTTATGTTGGCCGGACATTAGCAGCGTCTGATGTCTCCAATTCACGCACACACGCCGCTAGCGGACGCAGCGTACTCTGTACGTCAGTACTAGTGGTTTAACGTTCTCGAAAAAATGCGTTCATTTTCCACTTGCGTTGCGCAGCCGGACTTTTGTGCGACCGTACTTCGTATATTGGCCGTCATTGCCCGTCATTTGCTGCTAGTGCGGCCGTGATTAAGTGCGCCAGAACGCGCGTTCGCACTGCCTCAGTCTGACCCTAGCCAAAGGGGTTAATTCACTGGCAAATTCAGACTGTGATGAATGACACGCAAACAGGGTTATTCAAAGAGAATCGAAAAACCACTGCACGTTCAGTGACTTTTCATTCTCTTCAATTCGGTTCAATTTGCCGATCCCATTTCGGCGACCCTGCGGTGTATTCAGCAAACACCACACGGTCCCCGAATTGCAGGGAAAGGTCACCGCAAAACGAGGGCGAACGCACGCCGAAACCTGCAAAAACATCTGGATTAACCTGCCGGAAAAACCCGAGCAGGAGCCGATCACACGCAGCGCAGCCGCCGGAAAAACCCGACACCGCAGACGAATGCTGTGAATAAATTAGAAAAACAGTTTGCTTGAATGTTTGAAAAGTGAAACGCTGTTTGCAAAGAAACTACTGAGCGAAAATGTCTGAAATTTACATATAAAATCCAATGAATGATAATAAAGAGGGCCGTTACAGAAAAAATAAGTAAAGTTAAAAAAAAATCCCAAAAAATGCTTAAAATATCCTAAAAAATCTATAAATAAAGAGACTTTTTGCTGCAGAATTTTATAATGAACGGTTCATTAGATATTGAATTAAAACGGGAATATTTTTAACATTGAAGCCTATGGGATTCTCCTGAATAAACCTGCCGAATTAAACCACCGAATGGCAGGGCATTAGGGGAACCTTTCACTGCTGGTTTGTGTTCTCTGAATAGCTGAAGCAGTGCTTCTCTATGGGGATTTCACTGCCCTCGAACAGGCGCCGAACAGGCACCGTATGTGCAGGTAATTTGCCAGGATTTGGCGAACTGCCTGCTCTCTGGATAGCCGAATGGCCAGGAAAGGTAACCGAACGCTGATTTTCACTGCTCGGTTCCCTTTCGGCAGCCATTCGGATCTCTTTGAATAATCCTGAATGTGTTATAAAGATAAAAGCGGTGTTGTGATAGGCTGAGCTGCCCCTTCCGGAGCGACACACACTGAGTGGTGGGTTAAGGCTGGGGTCAGACGAACGCATTTTTCACGTTGTCCGTGAAAAAGTACGTTCGAACGAATGGACGCATTTTTTCACAGAATACGCGATAGCGGTCATACGATGCGCATTATTGTCTGTGATTTTGTACGGATCATCAATAAAACTCTTTTTGCGTCTGGACGTTATGTTGGCCGGACATTAGCAGCGTCTGACGTCTCCAAATCACGCACACACGCCGCTAGCGGACGCAGCGCACTCTGTACGTCAGTAGTAGCGGTTTGACGTTCTCGAAAAAATGCGTTCGTTTGCCACTTGCGTTGCACGGACGAACTTTCGTGCGGCCGTTCGTCGTATGTTCCCTGGCATTGGACGTCATTTGCTGCTAGTACGGCCGTGATTTCGTGCGGCTAAACGCACGTTAAAACTGCGCTAGTCTGACCCCAGCCTAATAGGTCTGCCATGTTTTCCTGGTTACTACGTGCCATGTTTTATACATGAAAAATGCTGCCTTGCACTAAAAAACAAATAACATATACCCGATGAGGGAGCGCATACATAGCTGCTTGGTGAATAGGAAACAATACAGCCCAGGGCAGCTCTTTTCATGTACAGCACAATAAGTCAATTAAGAGGTGATAGGAATTGCCAGGACCCCTGCAATGAAGCATTTCCGATTTAAAAGGGATTTTTCCTGGTTCCTGACCACAACTTCCTGTCACAACCATGACCTTGTATTTCCTGTGTCTGCGAGACAAACCAGGGGCTTTGTGTATTCAGAATCGAGTAACCGGGGGCAAATATTCAGTCATATTGCCTTACTGTGCCCCAAATCCCACCAAACCCAAAAAATGATAGATTGGCAGATACTGTAATGTTTCTAAGCCACTCGTCATATGTATGTGTGTTTGTGTCAGTGAGAATTTCAGTTACGTGTGTGATTTGTGTCAGGGAGGGGTCGGGTTATATCTGTGTGATTTGTGTCAGGGAGGGGTCGGGTTATATCTGTGTGATTTGTGTCGGGGAGGGGTCGGGTTATATCTGTGATTTGTGTCGGGGAGGGGTCGGGTTAGATCTGTGTGATTTGTGTCGGGGAGGGGTCGGGTTATATCTCTGTGATTTGTGTCAGGGAGGGGTCGGGTTATATCTGTGTGATTTGTGTCGGGGAGGGGTCGGGTTATATCTGTGTGATTTGTGTCAGGGAGGGGTCGGTTTATATCTGTGTGATTTGTGTCAGGGAGGGGTCAGGTTATATCTGTGTAATTTGTGTCGGGAGGGGTCGGGTTATATCTGTGTGATTTGTGTCAGGGAGGGGTCGGGTTATATCTGTGTGATTTGTGTCGGGGAGGGGTCGGGTTATATCTGTGATTTGTGTCGGGGAGGGGTCGGGTTAGATCTGTGTGATTTGTGTCGGGGAGGGGTCGGGTTATATCTCTGTGATTTGTGTCAGGGAGGGGTCGGGTTATATCTGTGTGATTTGTGTCGGGGAGGGGTCGGGTTATATCTGTGTGATTTGTGTCAGGGAGGGGTCGGTTTATATCTGTGTGATTTGTGTCAGGGAGGGGTCAGGTTATATCTGTGAATTTGTGTCGGGAGGGGTCGGGTTATATCTGTGTGATTTGTGTCAGGGAGGGGTCGGGTTATATCTGTGTGATTTGTGTCAGGGAGGGGTCGGGTTATATCTGTGTGATATGTGTCGGGGAGGGGTCGGGTTAGATCTGTGTGATTTGTGTCAGGGAGGGGTCGGGTTATATCTGTGTGATTTGTGTCAGGGAGGGGTCGGGTTATATCTGTGTGATTTGTGTCGGGGAGGGGTCGGGTTATATCTGTGTGATTTGTGTCGGGGAGGGGTCGGGTTATATATCTGTGTGATTTGTGTCAGGGAGGGGTCGGGTTATATCTGTGTGATTTGTGTCAGGGAGGGGTCAGGTTATATCTGTGTGACTTGTGTCGGGAGGGGTCGGGTTATATATCTGTGTGATTTGTGTCAGGGAGGGGTCGGGTTATATCTGTGTGATTTGTGTCAGGGAGGGGTCAGGTTATATCTGTGTGATTTGTGTCGGGAGGGGTCGGGTTATATCTGTGTGATTTGTGTCAGGGAGGGGTCGGGTTATATCTCTGTGATTTGTGTCGGGGAGGGGTCGGGTTATATCTGTGTGATTTGTGTCAGGGAGGGGTCAGGTTATATCTGTGTGATTTGTGTCTAGGAGGGGTCGGGTTATATCTGTGTGAAATGTGTCGGGGAGGGGTCGGGTTATATCTGTGTGATTTGTGTCGGGGAGGGGTCAGGTTATATCTGTGTGATTTGTGTCGGGGAGGGGTCGGGTTATATCTGTGTGATTTGTGTCAGGGAGGGGTCGGGTTATATCTGTGTGATTTGTGTCAGGGAGGGGTCAGGTTATATCTGTGTGATTTGTGTCAGGGAGGGGCCGGGTTATATCTGTGTGATTTGGTCGGGGAGGGGTCGGGTTGTATCGGTGTGATTTGTGTCGGGGAGGGGTCGGGTTATCCATGTGATTTGTGTCGGGGAGGGGTCGGGTTATATCTGTGTGATTTGTGTCAGGGGAGGTCGGGTTATATCTGTGTGATTTGTGTCAGGGAGGGGTCGGGTTATATCTGTGTGATTTGTCTCAGGGAGGGGTCGGGTTATATCTGTGTGATTTGTCTCAGGGAGGGGTCGAGTTATATCTGTGTGATTTGTGTCAGGGAGGGGTCGGGTTATATCTGTGTGATTTGTGTCAGGGAGGGTCGGGTTATATCTGTGTGATTTGTGTCAGGGAGGGGTCGGGTTATATCTGTGTGATTTGTGTCAGGGAGGGGTCGGGTTATTTCTGTGTGATTTGTGTCAGGAGGGTCGGGTTATATCTGTGTGATTTGTGTCAGGGAGGGGTCGGGTTATATCTGTGTGATTTGTGTCGGGAGGGGTCGGGTTATATCTGTGATTTTGTCGGGGAGGGGTCGGGTTAGATCTGTGTGATTTGTGTCGGGGAGGGGTCGGGTTATATCTCTGTGATTTGTGTCAGGGAGGGGTCGGGTTATATCTGTGTGATTTGTGTCGGGGAGGGGTCGGGTTATATCTGTGTGATTGTGTCAGGGAGGGGTCGGTTTATATCTGTGTGATTTGTGTCAGGGAGGGGTCAGGTTATATCTGTGTGATTTGTGTCGGGAGGGGTCGGGTTATATCTGTGTGATTTGTGTCAGGGAGGGTCGGGTTATATCTGTGTGATTTGTGTCAGGGAGGGTCGGGTTATATCTGTGATATGTGTCGGGGAGGGGTCGGGTTAGATCTGTGTGATTTGTGTCAGGGAGGGGTCGGGTTATATCTGTGTGATTTGTGTCAGGGAGGGGTCGGGTTATATCTGTGTGATTTGTGTCGGGGAGGGGTCGGGTATATCTGTGTGATTTGTGTCGGGGAGGGGTCGGGTTATATCTGTGTGATTTGTGTCAGGGAGGGGTCGGGTTATATCTGTGTGATTGTGTGTCAGGGAGGGGTCGGTTATATCTGTGTGACTTGTGTCGGGAGGGGTCGGTTATATCTGTGTGATTT
>RXON01000490.1:0-31551 GCA_009667805.1 Leptobrachium leishanense | reverse complement strand
TATAAGACGCCACCAAGTTCCAAAGCGTTGTACAATGGAAGAGACAGAATAACCAATATACATACAATTTATAGCGCATAGAACAGTAAGAGAGAGGACCCTGCTCAAGAGCTTAAATCTGCGAGGAGCAGTGGCGTAGCGTGGGTTGTCAGCACCCGGGGCCAGCTAAAAATTGTGCGCCCCCCCAACCTGTGGACACTTTATCGATATTGCCCCTGCTAGCTCACCTGGATATTGCCCCAGCTCACACATGGATATTGCCCCAGCTCTCACCTGGATATTGCCCCAGCTCTCACATGGATATTGCCCCAGCTCTCACATGGATATTGCCCCAGCTCACAAATGGATATTGCCCCAGCTCACACATGGATATTGCCCCAGCTCTCACATGGATATTGCCCCAGCTCTCACATGGATATTGCCCCAGCTCACACATGGATATTGCCCCAGCTCTCATCTGGATATTGCCCCAGCTCTCACATGGATATTGCTCCAGCTCTCACATGGATATTGCCCCAGCTCTCACATGGATATTGCCCCAGCTCACAAATGGATATTGCCCCAGCTCACACATGGATATTGCCCCAGCTCACACATGGATATTGCCCCAGCTCACACATGGATATTGCCCCAGCTCACACATGGATATTGCCCCAGCTCTCACATGGATATTGCCCCAGCTCACACATGGATATTGCCCCAGCTCACACATGGATATTGCCCCAGCTCTCACATGGATATTGCCCCAGCTCACACATGGATATTGCCCCAGCTCACACTTGGCTATTGCCCCAGCTCACACATGGATATTGCCCCAGCTCACACATGGATATTGCCCCAGCTCACACATGGATATTGCCCCAGCTCACACATGGATTTGCCCCAGCTCACAAATGGATATACTGCCCCAGCTCATGGATATACTGCCCCAGCTCATGGAGATACTGCCTCAGCTCATGGAGATACTGCCCCAGCTCATGGAGATATGCCCCAGCTCATGGATATTGCCCCAGCTCATGGATATTGCCCCAGCTCATGGATATACTGCCCCCCAAGCTCTCATGGATATGCCCCAGCTCAGACCCCAGACCAGACATGGGGCGGCTGTTCGAATGCTCTATGGCATTCGGACAGCCGCCCCTGGAGCTCCGTCTCCGGCATACTTAACTGCCTGAGCGGTGCAGGGAAAGTTTCCTCACTTCTGCTTTTTGAAGGACCCAAGCCGCGGTCACGTGGGAGGTGAGTATGCCGGAGACAGAGCTCCAGGGGCGGCTGTCCGAATGCCGATAGAGCATTCGAACAGCCGCCCAAGCCCGGGCCTCAACTTTTAGGGGCGCAAATTTCTTTTGAAATTATGCGCCCCTAAGAAAACTACGCCTGGGGCCATGGCCCCCCCCCACGCTACGCCACTGGCGAGGAGGACCTGATAGAGACCAGGGGGAACTGCGGTGCAGGGATGTGTGGAAGGGCTGGGATGTTAACTGCTGTTATCTGATTCTGTACCAAATAAAAAGAGGTCTGCTGAAATTGCCAGTGAGTCTGCTTAACCCAATATGACCAGTGTTGTCTGCTTTTATTGGGAGAAGTTAAGAACTGACATTGATCCATTGCTGTTTGCTGAGGGAAGAATCCTGGAACTAGTGGAGGAAAATGAATCACGACGGCTGAAGGAAAATCTTTGACCTTGGCTCTCATAACACCCATACTGGCCATAAATTTGGTATCAGACATAGAATAACATGTACAACCGATTATGTGATCTATAAAATTATGGTTTCAACTATGGGATTAAATGAAAAGAACTATTTTATCCCCTTTTTACAGGAACGATAGACTTGGGAGGTACCTGAAGCAAAATTTCTTGTATTTTGATATGACATACCGGTCAAATCTACTTTAACATAGAGAGATGTCTTCGTATATATCTACAGTTGTGTTCAAAATTATTCAACCTCCACTGAAATTGAGTGTTTTGGCCAGTTTGACATTGATTTTGATCATTCAGTCATCTTGCTTACAATTAAATCAAACAGGCACGTGTAGGTCAGACAAATATAACATAACATTTATAATGAAATAACCACAAATGTCTTTTCTGTGCTCACATCATTATCAGTTTTACTCAACCCCAAGTGACATTCAATCTTAGTACTTAGTACAACATCCTTTTACAGTTATAACAGCTTTTAAACGTGAAGCATAGCTTGACACAAGTGTCTTGCAGCGATCTACGGGTATCTTCGCCCATTCGTCATGGGCAAAAGCCTCCAGTTCAGTCACATTCTTAGGCTTGCGCACTGCAACTGCTTTCTTTAAGTCCCACAAAAGGTTCTCAATCGGATTTAAGTCAGGTGACTGCGATGGCCACTCCAAAATGTTCCTGCCTTTAATCTGCAACCATGCTCTAGTGGACTTGGAGGTATGCTTGGGATCATTGTCCTGTTGAAAGGTCCAACGTCTCCCAAGCCTCAAGTCTGTGATGGACTGCATCACATTGTCATCCAATATCTCCTGGTACTGAAGAGAATTCATGGTACCTTGCACACGCTGAAGCTTCCCTGTACCTGCAGAAGCAAAACAGCCCCAAAGCGTGATTGACCCCCCGCCATGCTTCACAGTAGGCAAGGTGTTCTTTTCTTCATAGGCCTTGTTCTTCCTCCTCCAAACATAGCGTTGATCCATGGGCCCAAACAGTTCTAATTTTGTTTCATCAGTCCACAGAACACTATCCCAAAACTTCTGTGGTTTGTCCACATGACTTTTGGCATACTGCAGTCGACTCTTCTTATTCTTTGGAGGCAGCAAGGGGGTGCGCCTGGGAGTTCTGGCATGGAGGCCTTCATTACGCAGTGTGCGCCGTATTGTCTGAGCTGAAACTTCAGTACCCACATCTGACAAATCTTTTCTCAGTTCCTCAGCAGTCACACGGGGACTTTTCTCCACTCTACGCTTCAGGTAGCGCACAGCAGTCGAAGTCAGCATCTTCTTTCTGCCACGACCAGGTAGCGTTTCAACAGTGCCCTTTGCCTTGAATTTGCGAATGATGCTTCCTATGGTCTCTCTTGGTATGTTTAACATCTTTGCAATCTTCTTATAGCCATTGCCCTTCCTGTGAAGAGTAATCACCTCTTCTCTTGTCTTCCTGGACCATTCTCTTGACTTCACCATGTTTGTAACCACACCAGTAAATGTCTAGAAGGAGCTGAGTATCAGTCATTTTAAAGCTGCCTAATTGGTGCTTATTATGCTTTATTGCTGCTCCGTGACATCCACAGGTGTTTTCAATACCTGATTGAAAACACTTGAATGAACCTTTGTTCTTCAGAGTGGTAGTCTTTAAGGGGTTGAATAATTGTGTCAATGAAGAATTCACAAAAGAAACATTTACTACTGTATTACAAAACCAATTGATGTCATTTTAGTTGCATATGGTTCTTTAAAAAGTCCTTGTAGGATTTCATTCTGAATACAATTACAAATGTACACTAAATTCCCTAAAACCCTTTACAGCATTGGGGGTTGAATAATTTTGAACACAACTGTACATGTGTACTTGAATGAATTGTGCAGTATCGCCCAAGAGACGAGAAGTATATTCACAAGGGGAGTATCCCCATTGCATTCCATTTTACAGAGGTACTCAGTGTCCTACACCCTTGAGCTATATTCTGCTTTTAATAAAAGACATTTTTGGGCCACCCACATGCCTATGGTCAACTATAGCCTAGAGGTTCCCTTTAATTGCTACTTAGATTCTTCAGCTGCCTTGTACATGAAGTACCTCGCATGCAAGGAAGACTCACTTAGCCCTTAGGAGTTTGTCTTGCTCTTTGTTGAAGGAATGTTCTTTCAATTTACTAGGCTATCGTGTTACGCAGGCTAACCTACTTACAAGAATTTTCTTTCTATGCCTATAACAAGTTATTTATTATAAATTGAGGAAAGTACGAAAGTGTGTTGCTAGATTATCCCAGCTCTCCAAACTCCTTGCGCAAATTACGCCTCTACATGGTCAATTTTGGTGTGGTATATCTCTTTCACTACCAAACCTCACCACAAGCCGTTATTATACTCATATTGTATTAACAATATAATGTGCTCTGTCATTGCTTACTGTGGAAAAGCAGCATTTTCTAGGGATGTGCAATTCGTTTCGTACCAAATCGATTTTTTTGGACGAAATTTACCATTTTTGTGCTTCCGAGGGCATCCCGAATCCGAAATGTCGACCACACGAAATTTCAGATCAATTCAAAATTTCGACTCATTCGATTCGATACTTCGGATGATTTGAAATTTCGGGTAGTTTCGATAAATCGGGTCGATTCGGTGATTCGGTTCATTTTGGCGTTTGGATCATTTTGGTGATTCGGGTCATTCGGTTCAGTTGGTTTTTCGTTTTATGCTGCATTATTATATTGTAGAGATGCTGCCGGCAGTGTGCGGAATCATATTCTGCATTATTATACTGTAGAGGTGCTGCCCGGCAGTATGCGGAATCATATGCTGAATTATTATACTGTAGAGTAGGGATGAGCGAACACCCCCGAGTTCAGTTCGCATTCGAACTCGAACTTAAATGTTCGAATTCGAACTCAAATTCAATACAAGTCAATGGGACTCAAAATTCGATTTTAAGAGTGCCCTCCAAGAGGGCATATATGCTAGATATTTGCCATAAAAGGTGTATGGGGTCCGGTAGTGCCCTGGGGACAGGAAACAAGGACAAAAGTTAAAAAAAAGTTTTTAAAGGGACAGTGAGTTTTCCATGAAATAAGGGTTAAAAATAAAAACGAAAAATTCCTTCAAATATCGTGCCTAGGAGGTCCCCATAACATGCCTGTGAAGTGGCGGATTTCTACGATGTATAGAAACATTTAAAGACCAAAAAATTTAATTTCACATGACGGTAAATGCTTTTCCTTTAATCTATTCATAAACAACTGCTTGGGGCAGCAGCCTGTATGAAAAGACATTTTAGGACGCGCAGAAAACGTTTAGTGATTTTTTTTGGCTAAATTATGGTGAAACTTATGCAGGCTTTGGATGAAAGTAACAATAGGTGCTTTAAAATTGGGCTTTTAGTGTCGGCAACAGTGCCGTCACACAGTAACCCCTCTGAGGATATGAATCTGGTACAGGCGTCAGTGGCAGTGCACCCGGATATTGTGCCTTTGGTGCCAGGCCAGCAAGTGCCATCATACAGTAACCCCTCTGTGGTATTGTGGAAGAGTGCAGGGGTGGACCATGCGGTCAGGGCCGGTGCTAGACTATTTTGCGCCCTAGGCAAGACCAGCTACTTGCACCCCCCCCCCAAAAAAAAAACAACGACACAACATGAAACTGCTACATTTCTTTTTATTTAAGAATAAAGTTTGAAAAGCACCAATAGTAAAGGTAAAATAAATATAAATAAACTGTATTAAACCATTTTAAATTAACCCTATTAAACAAATTAAAATTAACTGTATAATATAGATTAACGGAAAAAAATAAGAGTTGTCACTTAAGTTTCAATTTCAGACACATCAAAATTTCACTTTGCGTCCCTTATCCTTTGCAAATTTTCATCATGCGTATATATATATATTGCCCAGGCCAGCCCACATCATGCGTATATATATATATATATTACCCAGGCCAGCTCACATCATGCGTATATATATTGCCCAGGCCAGCTCACATCATGCGTATATATATTGCCCAGGCCCAGGCCAGCTCACATCATGCATATATATTGCCCAGGCCCATGCCAGCTCACATCATGCATATATATATTGCCCAGGCCAGCCCACATCATGCGTATATATATTGCTCAGGCCCAGGCCAGTCCACATCATGCGTATATATATTGCCCAGGCCCAGGCCAACTTGCATCATGCGTATATATATTGCCCAGGCCCAGGCCAACTCACATCATGCGTATATATATTGCCCAGGCCAGCCCACATCATGTGTATATATATTGCCCAGGCCCAGGCCAGCTCACATCATGTGTATATATATATTGCCCAGGCCAGCCCACATCATGCGTATATATATTGCCCAGGCCAGCTCACATCATGCGTATATATATATATTGCCCAGGCCAGCCCACATCATGCTCACAGACAGTCACAGATGCGCCATCATGCGTATATATATTGCCCAGGGCAGGGCCTGAGTGCCAGCTCACACAGATGCATCATGCTGTTGCATACATATTTTTATATATATATATAATATATTGCCAATTTGAAATTGTGCCCCCTCATACCTGCTGCTTGAATGTAAATTGTCATCGACTTGAAGATGATGTCACTCAGACAGTCGACCCAGTCAGTGACAGCCAGGCAGGCGCAGCAGGACTCCAGGAGCCGAGGAGACAGAGCAGCTTCCTTTGTCTGTCTCACTCCTCTGACGCAATTCTGCCTCGATTAGTCTCCGCCTCCTCCTTCGGCGCCTGACGTGGGGGCGCGCGTGCTGCCACCTGCCCCAACACGTGCAGGCAGTGGCGGCGCCGCGTCAGCCGCTAACGTGATGCGTGCGGGGGCAGAGCCTGGGTGCATGATGCATCACGACTCACGCGTGTCAGTCGCACTCGCACGGCCCGCGAGTAGATTGCGGCGCACCCCCGGCCGCTCCTGCGGGCCACGCCCGCGGGACACACACACAATATTTTTTTCAGGCCCAACGCTGCGCCCTAGGCGGGCTGTTCTCTAGGCGTCCGTCTAGCTCGCCTAGAAGCAACGCCGGCCCTGGATGCTGTCCTATATTAACCCCTTAACGCCGCAGGACGTACATTTACGCCCTGCATTAGGCGGGCTTTGGCGCCGCAGGACGTAAATGTACGTCCTAAGCGTTTTCAGCCCACCCGGGAGATACTCACCTCCTCCGGCGGCTCCCTCGCTGCTCTGACTCCCACGGAGTCAGATCGGCAGGGTTTCCTCCTCCAGTGCACTGACTGCCGGGGGCACGATGACGTCAGTTTCAGGCGTCCCCCCCGCCGGAGCAGGGGAAGCACCTGAAGGGGAGGGGGGATCCTTTGGATCCCTCTATCTCCCCATCGCCGGGGACCAGGCGGCTGTGGCCAGCATCGCTGGAAGGGTCACAGCCTGACCTTTCCAGCGATGTATGGGGGATTAACCCCTTAGTTGCCAGGTCGCGACCGGGCACTAATTTGTGCCCGATCGCGGCCTATTTCCGGTGGGGGCCGCCATCTTGGATGGCAGCCCCCACCTCTGGGTCACCCCCCCCCGCTCAACTGACTCATCGCTCCATGCGCGACGATGTCAGTTAACCGGGGAAACCTCTAGCTGCAAAGGGATTTCCTATGGAAATCCCTTAGAGGAGATGGGGGGCTCTTTGAACCCCTTTATCTCCTGATCGGTGGCAGCTAGGGGGCCATGTATGATATTTCTGGAAAGGCCAGAGCAATTTGGCCTTTCCAATGATATCAAACATGACCATGTTATATGTAAAATAAAAGTTTTAAAAAAGTAAAAATAAAAATAATAAAAATATAATAAATTAAATAATAAAAAAATAAATACGTTTTTTTTTTTATTTTAATGCAGCACTATTGTTCACATTTCAATTATAATTTGAACAATGATGCTTCACTACCGATTTTTTTTTGGGGGGGTTTAGCTAAAATCACGCAATTTCTCCCCAAAAAAAAAATGGGTTCCCCGTTCTAATTTTTTTAACAAATCTACCCCACAACATATGACCGCAGAGCCTCGGATAATAAAATTTAAAAAAAAAACACTTTACACACTGTGGAAGATTGAAATTTTATTGAAAATTCACATTTATTTACTTTTTGTTACTTTTTTGTTATAGCATTTTGGCAGGGCATGACATATACATATAATAATGATATATTATTAATCTGCTGAGTCTGCCGGAAAGAACGATATATAATTTGTCTGGGTGGTATAATAATACGTGACTTAAAAACGGTCAAAATGAGCTCAGCAAACTTCTACTTCCGAAACAGCGCCGAAGTTGTAAAATTACTCCCGTCCTTAAGGGGTTAAAAAGATATGAATCTGGTAAAGGCGTCAGTGCACCCAGATATTGTGCTTTTGGTGCCAGGCCAGCAAGTGCATTCATACAGTAACCCCTCTCTAGTATTGTGGAAGAGTGCAGGGGTGGACCATGCGGTCCTATATTAAAAAGATATGAATCTGGTAATGGGCGTCAGTGCAGCCAAATATTGTGCCTTTCATGGCAGCAAGTGCCTTCACACCGTAACTGTTTTGTGGTATTGTGGAAGAGTGCAGGGTTGGACCCTGCGGTTCAAAAAATTAAAATGATATAAATCTGGCACAGGCGTCAGTGCAGCCAAATATTGTGCCTTTCATGGGGATGCTGGTGGGGTTGTGTATAGAGATGCTGTGAGGCTGTGTATAGAGATGCTGTGAGGCTGTGTATAGAGATGCTGATGGGGTTGTGTATAGAGATGCTGTTTGTGTATAGAGATGCTGATGGGGTTGTGTATAGAGATGCTGTGAGGCTGTGTATAGAGATGCTGATGGGACTGTGTATAGAGATGCTGTGAGGTTGTGTATAGAGATGCGGTGAGGTTGTGTATACAACAGTCGTACACTCTGTGTGGAGGAAGTGTATCAACCCCTTTTTTCTCGAACACGTCTTGGAATTCTGAATACTTAGTTGGTAGCGTGGAAGAAGGATAGGTGGAAAAAGCAACCTTTTCAGACTCGGAGTCGTTCATGCAGCGGGCTCGACAGTGACAGGATGGGAAGGATACAGTATTTGAAGATCAATTAATATAAGGGTTATGGGTGCAAAGCCAAGGAAGTCCCAGTACAATAGGGAATAAGGGAGAAGGGACAATGTCCCACTGAAGATATTCTTCGTGCTTGTTTCCGATTAGGAGCTTCAAGGGAGGGGTTTTGTGAGTGACTGGACCGGTGCGTAGGGTACTTCCATCCACCATATGCAGAGGCACGGGTTTCTTTTTTGTTGGGTAGGAACAGCCAAGGAGGTAGCAAGGGATAGGTCAAAGAAGCTGTTACTGGCTCCGGAGTCGATGATGGCATTCAAGTCGACGCTTCTATCTCCCCACTGTAAGGTGACAGGAATGGCTAGGTGAGTAGAAGCAGAGCTGACCACACTTTGAAGAGAGGCAACAGTTGGATGGTTCTTACTTCTTTCAGAGGGACGAGGTGGTCGTGTAGGGCAGCCACGTAACAGATGACCTGGTTGACCACAATACAGGCAGAGATTCTGGGTGTGACGTCTATTACGTTCGGCGGGTGACAGCGGACCTTTGATAGTGCCGATCTCCATGGGTTCTGGGCTTGAGGAGGAGGTCGGTCGTGAAGAGGACACAGGGGAAGGCTCGTGTCTTCGAGGAGACGTTAAAGGAGCATTGGAGAGTCTCTCTTGACGTCGTTCTCTGAACCGTTGGTCCAAGACCAGAGATTGGGTGATCAAGGCCTCCAAGGAAGCAGATACTCCTATGCGAGCCAATTAATCTTTCAGTTGTTCGGAAAGACCATGATGAAAGTGATCTTTAAGGCCCACATCGTTCAGACCTGTGTCAGCTGCCACCACCCGGAATTCAGAGTCGTAGTCCTCCACCGGTCGCCTTCCTTGTTTTAGGTTTCGGATGGTGGTTAATGCAGCAGAAGACCTCAGAGGGTCATCATAGATAGGGTTCATGGCCCGGATGAAGAAACCCCAGGAAGTCAGTAGGGGGCTTCCTTCACGTAGACACTGGAAGGCCCATTCCTGTGGAGGTCCAGACAGTAAGGAGATGGCTGACCTCACCTTCACAGAGTCCGACCCATAGGTACGTGGCTAAAGGGAGAACATGAGTTCACATGCGGTGCGATCACCGGCAAACCGTTCAGGCATGTTGACCCTGGGTTCGGGAGCGGGCAGATCTACCTGCTGTATCATAGAACCAGATGGTGATGGAGGTAATACGGTACTCTCAGCACGGCTTCTTTCCTTGTGTAATAAGGCTTCTTGGCCGGTTTGTAGCTTCTGTACCACCTTGGTTAGCGCTGACATCTGTTCTGTAAGTACAGCAAGGATTTGGTTCGGGCTTGCGGGTTCCATGTTTTTTGAACCAGGTTATTCTGTAAGGGCAGAGGCTATGACCCCTGTGTAGTGTTGTGTGTATGGAAACCAATGGCAAGCCGAAGAAGGAGACCAGGATATGTATGATCAGTTGAGCATTTACTGGATGGAACAAAATATAAGTCCAGAACAAAAGTTAACGCAAGATTTTTTTGACAAGAGTAAAGTGCAGAACGAAGGATTGTAGGGGTAAATAACACGAGTTGTAATCTTTGAAATAGACCAGGGTAGAGGAATTGGACTTGAAGATAGGATCTGGAACTGGTACCGTGGGTATAAAAGCAAGCCTGGAGATGGAACTGGTGCCATGGAAGCAAGCCTGGAGATGGAACCGGTGCCGTGGAAGCAAGCCTGGAGATGGAACCGGTGCCGTGGAAGCAAGCCTGGAGATGGAACCGGTGCCGTGGAAGCAAGCCTGGAGATGAAACCGGTGCCGTGGAAGCAAGCCTGAGAGATAGAACCGGTGCCGTGGAAGCAAGCCTGTAGATGGAGCTGGCACCATGGGGGCAAGCCTGGAGAGGAAACTGGCACTGTGGTAGCAAGCTTGAAGATGGAACTGGCACTGTGGTAGCAAGCTTGAAGATGGAACTGGCACTGTGGTAGCAAGCTTGAAGATGGAACTGGTACCGTGGAAGCAGGCCTGGAAGCGGAGCTGGTACCGTGGAAGCAGGTCTGGAAGCTGAGCTGGTACCGTGGAAGCAGGTCTTGAAGCGGAGCTGATACCGTGGAAGCAGGTCTAGAAGCGGAACTGGTACCGTGGAAGCAGGTCTGGAAGCGGAACTGATACCGTGGAAGCAGGTCTGGAAGCGGAGCTGGTACCGTGGAAGCAGGTCTGGAAGCGGAGCTGGTACTGTGGAAGCAGGTCGGGAACTCAGGATTCTCTTGGAGCAAATACGAAGAGGGACCACTGGATAACGTGGTGGTGAACCACAGTATAACCTGGTTAATGAACTGGGAAAGGCGGCAGATTTAAATAGGGTTCAGAGGATCATAAGAACACTGTTCACCTGGGGCTCGTAGGTGGAGTTAGGATACCTGAGTACTTGATAGGTTAATTGGTGGCATACGAGGATCTCCAGTGCAGGTGTAATGCAGTACCTTTACTTGACCAGTAGAGGGCGCCAGAGTACCTAGGTCTTCATGCTTTAGGCTGGACGATCGCGCATGCGCGCTTGGTTTCTGCTCAGTCGGATCCCGGAGGCGGCGTGGAACACATCCTGGCTCTCCTCCTCCGAGCTGAAGACCGGAACCAGGGAGCGGCACGCCACGAGGGACCTCGGGTGAGTATACAAAGTGTCCCAACATGGCGGCCGCTGTCTGGCCGCGACGTGGGGCATGATAGGACCCCCCACCAAGGCGCGATCCCTGGGTGCGCTTGATTGATGGCTTGGAAGGATAACGGATATCTGCGGCGTGGGGCATGACAGATACATATCACTTTTTTATATTTTAAAAAAAAAATCCTATCCTGGTAGCACAAATTTGTTGTATTTGATTCTGGGGGTCTGATATCTTGGGGTATGATATCTTGGGGACTAATATCTTTGGTTCTGATTTGGGAGTCTGATATCCTGGGGGTCTGACATCTGGTGGTCTGATATCCTGGGGGTGCTATTCAGGGGTCTGATATCCTGGGGGTCTGATATCCTGGGGTTCTGATATCCAGGGGCCTGATTCTGGGGGTCTTATATCCTGGGGGGACGGCCTTTGCAGTTATTTATAAGACGCCACCAAGTTCCAAAGCATTGTACAATGGAAGAGACAGAATAACCAATATACATACAATTTATAGCGCATAGAACAGTAAGAGAGAGGACCCTGCTCAAGAGCTTAAATCTGCGAGGAGCAGTGGCGTAGCGTGGGTTGTCAGCGCCCGGGGCCAGCCAAGAATTGTGCCCCCCCCAACCTGTGGACACGTTATCGATATTGCCCCTGCTAGCTCACCTGGATATTGCCCCAGCTCACACATGGATATTGCCCCAGCTCTCACCTGGATATTGCCCCAGCTCTCACCTGGATATTGCCCCAGCTCTCACCTGGATATTGCCCCAGCTCACACATGGATATTGCCCCAGCTCACACATGGATATACTGCCCCATCTCATGGATATACTGCCCCAGCTCATGGATATACTGCCCCAGCTCATGGAGATACTGCCCCAGCTCATGGAGATACTGCCCCAGCTCATGGAGATACTGCCCCAGCTCATGGATATTGCCCCAGCTCGTGGATCTACTGCCCCCCAAGCTCTCATGGATATGCCCCAGCTCAGACCCCAGACCAGACATGGGGCGGCTGTTCGAATGCTCTATCGGCATTCGGACAGCCGCCCCTTGAGCTCCGTCTCCGGCATACTTACCTGCCTGAGCGGTGCAGGGAAAGTTTCCTCGCTTCCGCTTTTTGAAGGACCCAAGCCGCGGTCACGTGGGAGCCCCACGTGACCGCAGCTTGGGTCCTTCAAAGAGCGGAAGCGAGGAAACTTTCCCTGCGCCGCTCAGGCAGGTAAGTATGCCGGAGACGGAGCTCCAGGGGCGGCTGTCCGAATGCCGATAGAGCATTCGAACAGCCGCCCAAGCCCGGGCCTCAACATTTAGGGGCGCAAATTTCTTTTGAAATTATGCGCCCCTAAGAAAACTATGCCTGGGGCCACTGCCCCCCCAGCCCCCCCACGCTACGCCACTGGCGAGGAGGACCTGATAGAGACCAGGGGGAACTGCGGTGCGGGGATGTGTGGAAGGGCTGGGATGTTAACTGCTATTATCTGATTCCTCTACCAAATAAAAAGAGGTCTGCTGAAATTGCCAGTGAGTCTGCTTAACCCAATATGACCAGTGTTGTCTGCTTTTATTGGGAGAAGTTAAGAACTGACATTGATCCATTGCTGTTTGCTGAGGGAAGAATCCTGGAACTAGTGGAGGAAAATGAATCACGACGGCTGAAGGAAAATCTTTGACCTTGACTCTCGTAACACCCATACTGGCCAGAAATTTGGTATCAGACATAGAATAACATGTACAACTGATTATGTGATCTATAAAATTATGGTTTCAACTATGGGATTAAATGAAAAGAACTATTTTATCCCCTTTTTACAGGAACGATAGACTTGGGAGGTACCTGAAGCAAAATTTCTTGTATTTTGATATGACATACCGGTCAAATCTACTTTAACATAGAGAGATGTCTTCGTATATATCTACATGTGTACTTGTATGAATTGTGCAGAGTATCGCCCAAGAGACGAGAAGTATATTCACAAGGGGAGTATCCCCATTGCATTCCATCTTACAGAGGTACTCAGTGTCCTACACCCTTGAGCTATATTCTGCTTTTAATAAAAGACATTTTTGGGCCACCCACATGCCTATGGTCAACTATAGCCTAGAGGTTCCCTGTAATTGCTACTTAGATTCTTCAGCTGCCTTGTACATGAAGTACCTCGCATGCAAGGAAGACTCACTTAGCCCTTAGGAGTTTGTCTTGCTCTTTGTTGAAGGAATGTTCTTTCAATTTACTAGGCTATCGTGTTACGCAGGCTAACCTACTTACAAGAATTTTCTTTCTATGCCTATAACAAGTTATGTATTATAAATTGAGGAAAGTACGAAAGTGTGTTGCTAGATTATCCCAGCTCTCCAAACTCCTTGCGCAAATTACGCCTCTACATGGTCAATTTTGGTGTGGTATATCTCCTTCACTACCAAACCTCACCACAAGCCGTTATTATACTCATATTGTATTAACAATATAATGTGCTCTGTCATTGCTTACTGTGGAAAAGCAGCATTTTCTAGGGATGTGCAATTCGTTTCGTACCAAATCGATTTTTTTGGACTAAATTTACCATTTTTGTGCTTCCGAGGGCATCCCGAATCCGAAATGTCGACCACACGAAATTTCGGATCAATTCAAAATTTCGACTCATTCGATTCGATACTTCGGATGATTTGAAATTTCGGGTAGATTCGATAAATCGGGTCGATTCGGTTCATTTTGGCGTTTGGATCATTTTGGTGATTCGGGTCATTCGGTTCAGTTGGTTTTTCGTTTTATGCTGCATTATTATATTGTAGAGGTGCTGCCCAGCAGTGTGCGGAATCATATGCTGCATTATTATACTGTAGAGTAGGGATGAGCCAAACACCCCCGAGTTCAGTTCGCATTCGAACTCGAACTTAAATGTTCGAATTCGAACTCGAACTCAATAGAAGTCAATGGGACTCAAAATTCGATTTTTAGAGTGCCCTCCAAGAGGGCATATATGCTAGATATTTGCCATAAAAGGTGTATGGGGGTCCGGGTAGTGCCCTGGGGGACAGGAAACAAGGACAAAAAGTTCAAAAAAAAGTTTTTAAAGGGACAGTGAGTTTTCCATGAAATAAGGGTTAAAAATAAAAACGAAAAATTCCTTCAAATATCGTGCCTAGGAGTTCCCCATAACATGCCTGTGAAGTGGCGGATTTCTACGATGTATAGAAACATTTAAAAACCAAAAAATGACATTTCATATGACGGTAAATGCTTTTCCTTTAATCTATTCATAAACAACTGCTTGGGGCAGCAGCCTGTATGAAAAGACATTTTAGGACGCGCAGAAAAAGTTTAGTGATTTTTTTTTGGCTAAATTATGGTGAAACTTATGCAGGCTTTGGATGAAAGTAACAATAGGTGCTTTAAAATTGGGCTTTTAGTGTCGGCAACAGTGCTGTCTCACAGTAACCCCTCTGAGGATATGAATCTGGTACAGGCGTCAGTGGCAGTGCACCCGGATATTGTGCCTTTGGTGCCAGGCCAGCAAGTGCCATCATACAGTAACCCCTCTGTGGTATTGTGGAAGAGTGCAGGGGTGGACCATGCGGTCCTATATTAAAAAGATATGAATCTCGTAAAGGCATCATTGCACCCAGATATTGTGCTTTTGGTGCCAGGCCAGCAAGTGCTTTCATACAGTAACCACTCTGTTGTATTGTGGAAGAGTGCAGGGGTGGACCATGCGGTCAGGGCCGGTGCTAGACTATTTTGCGCCCTAGGCAAGACCAGCTACTTGCACCCCCCCAAAAAAAAAAAAAAAGACACAATATGAAACTGCTACATTTCTTTTTATTTAAGAATAAAGTTTGAAAAGCACCAATAGTAACGGTAAAATAAATATAAATAAACTGTATTAAACCATTTTAAATTAACCCTATTAAACAAATTAAAATTAAGTGTATTGAACAAATATAGATTAACGGAAAAAAATAAGAGTTGTCACGAAAGTTTCAATTTCAGACACATCAAAATTTCACTTTGCGTCCCTTATCCTTTGCAAATTTTCATCATGCGTATATATATATTGCCCAGGCCAGCCCACATCATGCGTATATATATATATTTCCCAGGCCAGCTCACATCATGCGTATATATATTGCCCAGGCCAGCTCACATCATGCGTATATATATTGCTCAGGCCCAGGCCAGCTCACATCATGCGTATATATATTGGCCAGGCCCAGGCCAGCTCACATCATGCATATATATTGCCCAGGCCCATGCCAGCTCACATCATGCATATATATATTGCCCAGGCCAGCCCACATCATGCGTATATATATTGCTCAGGCCCAGGCCAGCTCACATCATGCGTATATATATTGTCCAGGCCCAGGCCAGCTCACATCATGCGTATATATATTGCCCAGGCCCAGGCCAGTCCACATCATGCGTATATATATTGCCCAGGCCCAGGCCAACTCACATCATGCGTATATATATTGCCCAGGCCAGCCCACATCATGTGTATATATATTGCCCAGGCCAGCTCACATCATGCATATATATATTGCCTAGGCCCAGGCCAGCTCACATCATGCGTATATATATTGCCCAGGCCAGTTCACATCATGCGTATATATTTATTGCCCAGGCCAGCCCACATCATGCTCACAGACAGTCACAGATGCGCCATCATGCATATATATATTGCCCAGGGCAGGGCCTGAGTGCCAGCTCACACAGATGCATCATGCTGTTGCATACATATTTTTATATATATATAATATATTGCCAATTTGAAATTGCGCCCCCTCATACCTGCTGCTTGAGTGTAAATTGTCATTGACTTGAAGATGATGTTACTCAGACAGTCGACCCAGTCAGTGACAGCCAGGCAGGCGCAGCAGGACTCCAGGAGCCGAGGAGACAGAGCAGCTTCCTTTGTCTGTCTCACTCCGACGCAACTCTGCTCGATTAGTCTCCGCCTCCTCCTTCGGCGCCTGACGTGGGGGCCGCGCGTGCTGCCACCTGCCCCAACACGTGCAGGCGGCGCCGCGTCAGCCACTAACGTGATGCGTGCGGGGGCGGAGCCTGGGTGCATGATGCATCACGACTCACGCGTGTCAGTCGCACTCGCACGGCCCGCGAGTAGATTGTGGTGCGGGCCACGCCCGCGGGACACACACACAATATTTTTTTCAGGCCCAACGCTGTGCCCTAGGCGGGCTGCGCTCTAGGCGGCCGCCTAGCAGCAACGCCGGCCCTGCATGCTGTCCTATATTAACCCCTTAACGCCGCAGGACGTACATTTACGCCCTGCATTAGGCGGGCTTTGGTGCCGCAGGACGTAAATGTACGTCCTCTGCGTTTTCAGCCCACCCGGGAGATACTCACCTCCTCCGGCGGCTCCCTCGCTGCTCTGACTCCCACAGAGTCAGATCGGCAGGGTTTCCTCCTCCGGTGCACTGACTGCCGGGGGCACGATGACGTCAGTTTCAGGCGTCCCCCCCGCCGGAGCAGGGGAAGCGCCTGACGGGGAGGGGGGATCCTTTGGATCCCTCTATCTCCCCATCGCCGGGGACCAGGCGGCTGTGGCCAGCATCGCTGGAAGGGTCACATGCGCGATGATGTCAGTTAACCGGGGAAACCCCTTATGGAAATCCCTTAGAGGAGATAAAGGGGTTCAAAGAGCCCCCCTATCTCCTGATCGGTGGCAGCTAGGGGGCCATGTATGATATTTCTGGAAAGGCCAGAGCATGGCCTTTCCAATGATATCAAACATGACCATGTTATATGTAAAATAAAAGTTTTAAAAAAGTAAAAATAAAAATAATAAAAATATAATAAATTAAATAATAAAAAAATAAATACGTTTTATTTTTTTTATTTTAATGCAGCACTATTGTTCACATTTCAATTATAATGTGAAAAATGATGCTTCACTAACGATTTTTTTTTTGGGGGGGGTTTAGCTAAAATCACGCAATTTCTCCCAAAAAAAAAACGGGTTCCCCGTTCTAATTTTTTTAACAAATCTACCCCACAACATATGACCGCAGAGCCTCGGATAATAAAATTAAAAAAAAAAACACTTTACACACTGTGGAAGATTGAAATTTTATTGAAAATTCACATTTATTTACTTTTTGTTACATTTTTTGTTATAGCATTTTGGCAGGGCATGACATATACATATAATAATGATATATTATTAATCTGCCGAGTCTGCCGGAAAGAACAATATATAATTTGTCTGGGTGGTATAATAATACGTGACTTAAAAACGGTCAAAATGAGCTCAGCAAACTTCTACTTTCGAAACAGCGCCGAAGTTGTAAAATTACTCCCGTCCTTAAGGGGTTAAAATGATATGAATCTGGTAAAGGCGTCAGTGCACCCAGATATTGTGCTTTTGGTGCCAGGCCAGCAAGTGCATTCATACAGTAACTGTTTTGTGGTATTGTGGAAGAGTGCAGGATTGGACCCTGCGGTTCAAAAAATTTAAATGATCTAAATCTGGCACAGGCGTCAGTGCAGCCAAATATTGTGCCTTTCATGGCAGCAAGTGCCTTCACACCGTAACTGTTTTGTAGTATTGTGGAAGAGTGCAGGGTTGGACCCTGCGGTTCAAAAAATTAAGATGATATAAATCTGGCACAGGCGTCAGGGCAGCCAAATATTGTGCCTTTCATGGGGATGCTGATGGGGTTGTGTATAGAGATGCTGTGAGGTTGTGTATAGAGATGCTGTGAGGCTGTGTATAGAGATGCTGATGGGGTTGTGTATAGAGATGCTGATGGGGTTGTGTATAGAGATGCTGTTTGTGTATAGAGATGCGGATGGGGTTGTGTATAGAGATGCTGTGAGGCTGTGTATAGAGATGCTGTGAGGCTGTGTATAGAGATGCTGATGGGACTGTGTATAGAGATGCTGTGAGGTTGTGTATAGAGATGCGGTGAGGTTGTGTATAGAGATGTTGTGAGGCTGTGTATATGAAATAGGAATCAGATTATTAGGGATTTCGTGCTGCGGCAGAGAAATAATACCCAGACAGAGATTCTTCAGGAAGTCAGGATTTATTCACCGAGACTCAGTGGCATCATGGCAGGACGACAAGCACTGAGTCCCGATGCACTTTTGCATATACATTTTATAGACCCGATGACGAGTGAAACCTTTCACGTTGGTGGTATGATTTACAGATAACAGATAACAAAAGACCAGAATCTCATTAGCGGCCGTTCCCTCGAATCTATTCAGGAATCGTGGTATCGGCTCATGCCCTGGGGGGTCTTGCTTGCTGGACAACTAGACAAACTTCTTTTGCACTCAGCACATGAGCTTTGCACACGGCTCAGATTAACCCTTTGTGAACTTTATTAAATTGTATCAGTTAAGGTCACATAATCTTTTAATACAAACTATTTTTCACCAGCCCATTCCTCCTTCATATAGGGCTGTGTATAGAGATGCCTTGCGGCGCCGAAGTGTGGCCTAGCTCCTGTGGGGCCGCCATCTTGGATGGCGGCTCCACCCCAGGGTCCCCCTCACTGCCTGACATCCTCACGCATAGCATGATGATGTCAGATAGCTGGGGAACCCCTAGCTGCCTGGAATCCCCTGGTGGAGATAGGGGGTTCATTTGAACCCCGATATCTCCAAGCAGCTAGGGGGTCATGGAGGGTGTCAATCGAAGGCCTGAGCATGGCCTTTCGAATGATACCCAACGTGACCAGGTATAAAGTAAAAAAAAGAAAAAAAGAAAAGAAAAACATGTATTTTTTTTTGTGTGTTATTTTTATTAATGCAGCAATATTGTTCACATTTCAATTATAATGTGAACGATGATGTACTAATGATTTTTTTCTATGAGGTGCGTTTGCTATAAATCACGTAATTCCTCCCACAAAATGTAACAAGTCCCCATTTCTAATTTTTGTACAAGCGCACCCCATAGAAAACATAACCGCAAACGCTCATGTGCTAAAATGTGAAAAAAAAAACACTTTACACACTGCAGATGATTAAAAATTCAATTTTTATTGCATTTGTTGTCCTAATATACAGGCAGGACATGACGTATACATATAAAAATGATATATTATGAATTTGCGGAGTCTGCCGTAAAGAACGATATCTAATATGTCTAGGTCATTTAATAAAATGTGGCTTCAAATCGCATTTAAACATGATGAGCGAAAGCGGTAAAAATGAGCTGAGCACACAGCAGTGAAATGCAGGGTTAGTTAAGGGGTTAAACAGCATATCAGAGGAAGATTGAGGCTGGGGTCAGACGAGCGCAGTGTTAACGTCCGTGTTGCCTGCACATAAGTACGTCCGTGATAGCATACAATTGTGTTAAATGGAGCCCCACACACGAAGTACGTGCGCACAGAAGTGCGGGGGCTGACGGACGCTGCAAACGGACGCAGGTTAGGCAAGAACGGAATACTGCTAGAACGGACGTGCAGAGTGCGCCACGTCCACAACGTCCGCATAGCTTTGTGTGTGAGTGATGGAGCGTGGTCAGACGGACTGCATTTATACGTCCAGCATTTTTGACGGACAGAATGTTTTATCATTGTAATTTATTTTCCCTGCTACATCAGTCAAGAAATCCGTCAGTGAAAAAAATGGACTGTGTAGCCACTACCTTGTCGTCAGTCAGAAAGTACGTCCGTACTGCACGGACGCACAGTCCGTACAAAATGCGCTCATCTGACCCTAGCCTTAGTAGAGAAATGAACACTTCTCAGAAGCACAGGTGTTGTTTGATCAGGAGACACACCACACCCTCATTCTACATACAATGTATCAAATTCATTAGACCAGACTAAAAACACCTGTTGTTTACAACGTTTGAGAACACAGGTCATTTAGAGGTGAGAATCTTTGCACTTAGACATTAGTTTTTAATTCAATATCTAATAAACCATTGCTTATAATATTCTGCAGTAAAGAGTCTCTTTATTGCTAGATTTTTTAGTATTTTTTTAAGCATTTTTTATACTTTTTTCGAAATTTTTATTTTTTTGCGAACTCGAACCGAACACGCCAAAAAGTTCGAAGTTCGCGAACATGCGAACGGCCAAAGTTCGACTCGAACTCCGAACTGATCGAACCGAACAGCTCATCCCTACTGTAGAGGTGCTGCCCGGCAGTGTGCGGATTCACATGCTGCATTATTATACTGTAGAGGTGCTGCCCGACAGTGTACAGAATCATATGCTGCATTGAAACCTATGGGTTAAAAAGCCTTGTTTCTTTAAAAAAAGTTAAGAAACCTAAAATTTCACCCAAAAAATGCTTAAAAATATCTTAAAAGAATAAATAAGTAAAGGTTATTTCATTCTATTGGTAGTAAATCTACTTCCTATTCTTAAATAAGCAATAAAAAACTAAATAATTCATAAAAAAATGAAAAACCAGAATCACCGAAATGATCCAAACGCCAAAATGACCCGAATCGATCTGAAATTTTGAATCGATATCGAATCCCCGAATTGAAACGAAAACATTCCGAAGCGAAAAAAAAAAACACCTGGAGAAAAAAAAGAAACAAAACTTTCAGCAGTGCACATCATTTTCTTTGAGACTGAAAAAAAACACAGATCTATCTTCACAACAACATGTAACACAGACTTCTTAAGAAAAATATAAATCTTTATTGTAGTTCGACGTTTCAGTCCACACAGGGACTTTTATCAAGTTACTGAAACTAGTTACGTAGACCCATATATACACGCCTCTAAACAAGATTTAATCAAAAATACAATCACATGATCAAATCAATTGACAGATCATTAAACACACTTCGCTGCCTGGTTTTTGCCTATTAGATAACATAGTTGAATTAATCTTTTGTGGGAAAAGGCTATTACTGTCTGGTGTCGAAAGACCCTACGTCCCTGCATCTTTTTAAAATTATTTAAGAATAAATAATTTTTATGTTTTTATTTTATACTACGTGTTTGATTGCTAAGCAGAGCTTATATTATATGCTCATCTGTTATACTGTATGTTGATAGTAACTGCATCTAATTTATATGATCTCAATGTTCAATCTTGCAAGCAGTGTTTCTACTGATGTTATCTGTTTGTAAACTCTGCTACGGCAGCAAAGTGTTTATATTTTATTTATAAAGTAATTTTACCAGGAAGGATACATTGAGATTTCTCTCGTTTAAGTATGTCCTGGGTTCAAGAACATTGAATTGTTACAGAAATACAAAGTAATACAATGCAAGATATTAAAACAATAACAGAAATATACAGATTAACACAGAAAATAATAGGGTTGGGCACTTTTTTTTTTTACCGGTTCGGGTTTTTCAAATTTTCGTTTTGGATCATTTCGGTCGATTTTCATTTCGGCTCGTTTTTGTATCGACTTATTTTTCGTGATATCGGAAATTTTTGGGGGTTTTCGGAACGTCTGTTCTCCTCGTTTCAAAGTGTCTACTCGTTTTGACTTAAACTGATGGTATTTCGGATGATCCGATAGTTCTGTCGATACGTTAATTTTGACGATTCTATTGTTTTTTTATTAAATAAAGATCCTTTTTTTCTTATGAATATGACACAACTTTATTTAATCATATTAAAATGGTATGAAAGGAACAAAAATGAACAAAACGATTTTAAATAATGTAAAAATACTGACCCAAATGGTCTGACTTTAAAAATAAAAACCAGAACAAAAAGGTTTTAAAACGGAAAAAAAAAGCTGAACAAAATTCTCTGAAATGAAAAAAAAAACCCGGTAACAAATAAAATGATTTAAAACTGAAAAAAAATTTATGCAGCATATGAATCCACACACTGCTGGGAAGTGCCTCTCTGCGGTATAATTAATGCAGCATATGAATCCACACACTGCTGGGAAGTGCCTCTCTGCGGTATAATTAATGCAGCATATGAATCCACACACTGCTGGGAAGAAGCGCCTCTCTGCGGTATAATTAATGCATCATATGAATCCACACACTGCTGGGAAGTGCCTCTCTGCGGTATAATTAATGCATCATATGAATCCACACACTGCTGGGAAGGAGTGCCTCTCTGAAGTATAACTAATGCAGCATTTGAATCCGCACACTGCTGGGAAGCGCCTCTCTGCGGTTTAATTAATGCAGCATATGAATCCACACACTGCTGGTAAGCGCCTCTCTGTGGTATAATTAATGCAGCATATGAATCTGCACACTGCAGGGCAGCACTTCTCTGCAGTATAATTAATGCAGCATAATTTATTCAATTTATAAATAAAACCTGTTTTGTTTTTTTATTTATTTATTTTTTAATATTTTTAAAAAATTTAACAAGTCCCCCATTTCTAAATTTTTTAACAAGTGCAACTCATAGAAAATATAACCGCAAATGCTTGCAAGTTAAAATTTGTAAAAAAAACACTTTACACCTTGTAAATTATTGAAAATTCTATTTTTATTGCATTTTTTGTTACGATATACAGACAGGACATGACGTATACATATATAATAATATATTATGAATCTGCCGAGTCTGCCAGAAAGAATGATATATAATATGTCAGGGTCATATAATAAAATAAGGCTTCAAAACGCATTTAAACATGATGAGAGAAACTGGTAAAAATGAGCACAGCACAGAGGTGTGAAATGGCTCAGCAGCGAAAGGGTTAAACACCAGGTTGGAAAGGTGGAGGGGAGCGTCTCAATTCCAGTGACGGCCAGTTTAGCTCTTTTAACATGTCACAATGGTGGGTCATGTAGTTACCTTGTAGCACAAAGTGACAGAATGAGTTATACAATGTAGTTTTTGAAGGTGTGTTAATCTCTCAGTTGATTTGACCATGTGATTGCATTTTTTTATTGTGTGTGTGTGTGTGTGTCAAACTACAATAAAGATTTATATTTTTCTTAAGTCTGTGTGTTGTGGGTTGTCGGGAAGATTTATATGGTGGCAGCCAGTTCCCAGCACCGGAGCATTTGATAGAATACAAAACAGAGTGCGGAGACTGTGGTTGAGATTATATATATTGTGTTCAGCCTTTGTGCTTGCACCACCCTCTGGTAAGTGTTAGATTTTAATTTCCTGTAAATATAATAAATATTTAGTCTTAAAAAGCCGGTTCTTATAAATGGGCTGTGAAATTCCCCCCCTCCATTTTTGTTAGTGTCAATACTGAATAGACCGTTCTTCCTTCTATAGGATATGAGCTGTGGCCGATTTCCTGTTATGTTCAGTGCAGGAAAATGTGCGCAGAAGCGGGAAGATGGGAAAAGGGTCTCGTGAACCATATATGGTAGTACTTTAACTGAGTGGCTAAACTTTGATGTTGTAATGTATCTGTACACTGATTGGCTATAAATTCTGTGTATTTTAATAAATAGATCTGGCTTAACGAGGAAAGCCAGACTTCTGAGAAAGACCAATAAAGTTTTGTGATTGATTCTTTTTGGGGGTCTCCGCCATGGCGTAGCGCAGCTCTTATTTTGGTTTTGATATATAAGAAGAAACTTGGAAAAGGTTTATGGTAATTATAATGAATAATAGAATTTTTCAGTTGTTGTCTGAAGTGGGATTTGCCATTCAGATGTATCCTTATATTTAAGTGTATCTTTACATTTGAATGTATTCTTACATTTGCTTGTTCAGATTTTGCGAACTTGCCTCCAGGCTTGGTTTCCTTGAAGTTAAAGCTATGGTTCAGAGCTTGTTGATTTTTTTTGAATTTTTTTTTTTTTTTTTTGGTGCAAGGTTGGACTCTTTCAGGGTTATCCAAAGAGATTCGAATTGCTTGAGAAAGGTAACCGAACGCTGAAAATCAGGGTTCGGTTACCTTTCCTGGCCATTCGGCTATCCAGAGAGCAGGCAATTCGCCAAATCCTGTCGAATTGCCTGCACATACGGTGCCTGTTCGGTCCCTGTTCGAGGGCAGTGAAATCCCCATCAAAAAGCACTGCTTCGGCTATTCAGAGAACACAAACCAGCAGTGAAAGGTTCCCGAAATGCCCTGCCATTCGGTGGTTTAATTCGGCAAATTTATTCAGGAGAATCCCATAGACTTCAATGTTAAAAATATTCCCGTTTTAATTCAATATCTAATAAACTGTTCATTATAAAATTCTGCAGCAAAAAGTCTCTTTATTTATAGATTTTTTAGGATACTTTAAGCATTTTTCTGAATTTTTTTAAAAAAAATTAAAAGTCCGATTTTTTTTTTTTTTTTTTTTTCTCAGTTTGCTTATTTTTTTTGTAACAGCCCTCTTTATTATCATTCCCTGGACCTCCTGTGAAAATTTCAGACATTTTCGCTCAGTAGTTTCTTTGCAAACAGCGTTTCTTTTTCCCAGATTCATACAAATGGTTTTTCTAATTTATTCACTGCCTCCTCTACGTCACAGCTGCTTCGGCTCTGTGTGATTCGGCTCCTTTTCGGCTCCTGTTCGGCTCCTCTTCGAAGGTTAATCCAGATGTTTTTGCTTGTTTTCAGCGTGCATTCGGTTAGTTTTCGTCAGGTTTTCGGCAGCTTTTCCCTGCAATTCGGGGACCCTGTGGTGTTTGCTGAATACACCGCAGGGTCACCGAAATGCAATCGGCAAAAGGAACCGAATTGAAGAGAACGAAAAGTCACCGAACGTGCGGTGACTTTTCGAATCTCTTTGGATAACCCTGTATGTCTTGATTTGTTTTTGTCATTTTAGGTATTGTAGTAAAGGAAAATCGTTTGAGGACCTCACGTGTGTTTGAACTCGCCCGCTGTGTTGAGTATTTATATTTGCTGGAAATTGAACTCATAAAAAAAAGAAACGAGATGTTTCTAGTTGTTTTGTCTATGTTCTGTGTCTATCTTGTACTTCAATTCTGGTGTTTCTGGGTCGTCCATATCTTGTAATTGTGAGAATTTTATTTTAACTGATTAGATTTTCTTCTTGTATATCAACTGATTTAATCTCCCATTGAGAGACAGTTTTTTTTCCTCTTAATTTTTTATTTTTATTTTCTTGCGCGCTGCTGCCATTTTTTTCTTTATTTTTTTTGCTGCATGTGTTTGCGCGCTGATTCTAAAGGATTTGCTAACTGTTTTTTCTTTCAGATTGCATGTTTGTTTTTGTTTTATTTTTTATTTTGTTTCTGGCCATTGATTGCGTCTGTTTATTTAACAGGGTTATCCAAAGAGATTCGAAAAGTCACCGCACGTTCGGTGACTTTTCGTTCTCTTCAATTCGGTTCCTTTTGCCGATTGCATTTCGGTGACCCTGCGGTGTATTCAGCAAGCACCACAGGGTCCCCGAATTGCAGGGAAAAGCTGCCGAAAACCTGACGAAAACTAACCGAATGCACGCTGAAAACAAGCAAAAACATCTGGATTAACCTGCGAAGAGGAGCCGAACAGGAGCCGAAAAGGAGCCGAATCACACAGAGCCGAAGCAGCTGTGACGTAGAGGAGGCAGTGAATAAATTAGAAAAACCATTTGTATGAATCTGGGAAAATGAAACGCTGTTTGCAAAGAAACTACTGAGCGAAAATGTCTGAAATTTTCACAGGAGGTCCAGGGAATGATAATAAAGAGGGCTGTTACAAAAAAAATAAGCAAACTAAAAAAAAAAAAAAAAAAAAATCGGACTTTTAATTTTTTTTTTAAAAATTCAGAAAAATGCTTAAAGTATCCTAAAAAATCTATAAATAAAGAGACTTTTTGCTGCAGAATTTTATAATGAACGGTTTATTAGATATTGAATTAAAACGGGAATATTTTTAACATTGAAGTCTATGGGATTCTCCTGAATAAATTTGCCGAATTAAACCACCGAATGGCAGGGCATTAGGGGAACCTTTCACTGCTGGTTTGTGTTCTCTGAATAGCCGAAGCAGTGCTTTTTGATGGGGATTTCACTGCCCTCGAACAGGCACCGAACAGGCACCGTATGTTCAGGCAATTCGACAGGATTTGGCGAATTGCCTGCTCTCTGGATAGCCGAATGGTCAGGAAAGGTAACCGAACGCTGATTTTCAGCGTTCGGTTACCTTTCTCAAGCAATTCGAATCTCTTTGGATAACCCTGTAAATGTTTGTCTTTACTAACTATTAATGTATGTGTTTATCTTTGATGTTTTGTATTTCGTAGTTTTGATATTATGTTTTTTATATGTAATTTATGTATAGGGACTGCTTTTCGTAAACCAGGTTTCTTTGTTTCTGTGTCATTACTGCCTTGCCTCGTGTAAAAAAAAAAAAAAAAAAAGGCACAGGAAATGGAGACAATAGGGCTTTACTTTTACAGTGACTTTCAAAAGCGCCTGCTAACTTTTTTTCTCTTTCTCATACATTCATTTTTTCTCTCTTTGTTCTTTTTTTATTTAATTTAAAAAAACTCTTTATTTGTAATGTATAATGTTATTATGTGTTTGTATAAGGATTTTTTTTCTTTGAATGCTAGTAGTCTTTTAGCAGTGCAAGTTGGATAATGGAATATGTAGTTATTTTTGTTGTTCTGTGAGTATCTATTTGGGATAATTGAACAGTATATACAAATGACATGTGTCTAATGCCTTGAAAGACTGTAGTAGCAGTTTAATTCTGGAGCTGTTAGTGCTTTATAAAACTGTAACTGTTGTGGAATTGGGCGCGGTTTGAGTGCTTCGGCGTGCGTACAGTAGTGGAACAGAAGAAAGTAATTATGGGAGCTGGATTTACTGTAAATGGATTATAAGTTGATGTATGATATATATATTAAAAAAAGTAGTGTATCAAGGTAATGGGCTCAAAGTTGTACATTTTCCCAAGAGAGGCGTGGTCGGTTATTTTCCTCTGGTCTTTGTTTGAGTCCAGCACTAAGGGATTGACCGCACCTTAATATAGGTTATATGTTTTGCCAAAATGGCTGACTGAGATCATTTACAGTTTTGTAACTTGTATAATGGAATATATATGTAGGTTCATGTTTAGTTGTTTGGAATCTAAGAGGATGAAGTGATATAAAACTGAAGGATTTGAGTGAAAGTTTAAAGGAAAGCGCCTACAGGTTTAGTAGCGCTGTACAAAGGAATTTAGGCAGATTTCAAATAAGAGAAGGTGGTTTTTTTTGGTTTTATTTTAGTTGACTAAGGGAGATGGAAGGTTGTAGTTTGGTATCTGAGTATTGTTTGATTTGTTTTCTTTTTCTGCAGTGGTAGCCAGATGTCTAGTATTATTTTTTTTGCTGTCTGATGTTTTTGTCTTTTGGTGTGAAGTGCAATAGCGTATAACTTTGCCTCCATTGAATATTCTTGGAGGGAATAAAACAGGTTGTAAAAGGTGCACAAACACCTCACGTTTGAATGTTTGTTTTTAACCAATATCCTTAATAAAGATTATTGATGTTTATTAAGAATCTTTTTCTCTGAGTTTCCTCTGAGAACTTTGTGCTAATTAACGCGTCAAGTTTTAAACATGCCCTTCTATACTTTCTTTCCCAGTTCATGATATTTTTGTTGTGTTTTTTTATTTGAATTGAAGTTCACATTCTTTTCCTAGTCTCCTCCATTTTGTCTCACTCATGACCCCTCCTCTCCTCCATTTTGTCTCACTCATGACCCCTCCTCTCCTCCGTGTTGTCTCACTCATGACCCCTCCTCTCCTCCGTGTTGTCTCACTCATGACCACTCCTTTTCTTTGTGTCCAAAAATGTGTTGCATTTTTTTCTCCATTTTAAAAGTATTTTAACCATATGAATTTTAAAGTTTTTGACAGGTTAATAATACATTTTTTTCCCAAGTTTTTACTTTAGGTGAAAATTACCCATGCATGCCAACTTTGCTCAAGCTAGATGGAAGATTATGCGATACCAATATTGATAAAGATGTTGGAATTGAAGGAAATTTACTCAAACACATTATCATTTCACATTGCAATGTTACATCAACCGGATAATAAGGAATTATCAGACACCAGGCAATAAAACAATCTGATTATCGACAACTCATCAATAAATCATGCTACTTGTAGAAGATCATTGATTTGGAAATACAACTTAAGACATGTCAGTTTTACAAAACTGTTATTTTCAACCAATAAGACAGAAGACAAAGAAAGAAGATAATGTATTTTTATATTCTGATGTCGTCTAAGTAATAATTATTTTGTGTCTTTTATTATTTTATATTTTGTTATTTTTGTTGTTTAGTTACAATCAATATTGTTCAAAATTCCCTGACACATTTAGGATTATTGAAGATCACATCCAATTAAAATTAGAGTTCATTAATGTATTTAGGAACATATAATTTAATGCATTTGCATAAATACGTTTCATGACATATATAGTGGTAAATGGAAAGTTTTAATTCGATAAAATTAATGCTGTTTTTATTTTTTTTATTTCATTTGAGGATTGGTGTGTTTTATAAACGCCAGGTTGTTTTTCACAACACCGAACAAGACTGAATAGGATAGTAATAAAAAAAAAAAAAATAATAAAAATAAAAAAAATTATATTTAATAAAAGGGTGGAATATGCACTTTGGCTATTTCCCTTTTGAGCCAAAGTTGCGTATATATATTTTTCTCTAACAATGAGTCAGAAGTAGTATAATTTTTTTATTGCGTGAGGCCGACAGGCTTCGCGGGGACATTTTGAAATTTATTATCTGTGTCTCTTCTTGTGAAAATTAACATTTTTATTGTTTTCGTGCATTTGAGAGTGACAATGAATGAATGGATGTATATGATTAGCGGGGTATACCATATTTTCTTTTCTTTTTTATTTTCTTTATTGTTGCTAAAACCATATCACATCATCAAGAAACCTGACAGTCACAATGACTGCATATGGAACGAATCATGGACATTTTGTGTCAAGGTCAAAGGTCACAGGTAATAAGCAACCAGCGCAAAGAGACAGCTTGTTCAGGAGTCCCTATGGTGGGAGCTCTGATGACATTCAATGATTATGCGTCTCAAGCTGGGATGTTGAAAAAAAAGACCACACCCTGATCTCGCACTGTGGACTATGGTATTAGATTATGGAATATTATTTTTTTTATTTAATCCCCTAGATAAGTGTGAGAAAGGATTTAATTTGTGAAAATGAGAATGTATTTCTTGAATGTGTGTATGAATGCAGGTGTATATGCGTTTTGTGGAGTGAAGCTGAACATAGGAAAACACACAGATATAGATCTGACTCATGTTGATTTATTAGATAAATGAACTTTTACATTCAAGTTATTATACTTTTCTTGTTCGGTGAATTATATTTTGGGAAATGGGAATAAATAGTTATTTAAGGTCTAGATTAGGTATTTTTGCCTACGCTCCAAGTGGTTCGCTGGAAGAGTGAATCTAGATAGATAAGTGTATTTTATGCTCATAAAGGGCCTCCTTGGGGAATCCCTTTTGTACATTATAAAAGGTATTGAGGTATTTTAGGAGTAAATACCAGAATTTTTTTCTTCCCATCTGAGCATCTAGAATGATCTAAAGGTCTTAGGCAAGGACACTGTAGCCCAGGTTTAATTGTCTAAGTTTGGTTTATCTTTTAGATGATCACAGGTGATATGTGATCAAAGGAAAGAATTGTTAGATTTTAATTTCCTGTAAATATAATAAATATTTAGTCTTAAAAAGCCGGTTCTTATAAATGGGCTGTGAAATTCCCCCCCTCCATTTTTGTTAGTGTCAATACTGAATAGACCGTTCTTCCTTCTATAGGATATGAGCTGTGGCCGATTTCCTGTTATGTTCAGTGCAGGAAAATGTGCGCAGAAGCGGGAAGATGGGAAAAGGGTCTCGTGAACCATATATGGTAGTACTTTAACTGAGTGGCTAAACTTTGATGTTGTAATGTATCTGTACACTGATTGGCTATAAATTCTGTGTATTTTAATAAATAGATCTGGCTTAACGAGGAAAGCCAGACTTCTGAGAAAGACCAATACAGTTTTGTGATTGATTCTTTTTGGGGGTCTCCGCCATGGCGTAGCGCAGCTCTTATTTTGGTTTTGATATATAAGAAGAAACTTGGAAAAGGTTTATGGTAATTATAATGAATAATAGAATTTTTCAGTAAGATTATTTTCAAGCTTTTGGGCAATACTCCAAAATTGGTGCTAACTTAACCAGAGCTGTTGTAAAATGAAAAACCCCATAGACTATAATGTCTCTGGTAAATTTACAACAGCTCTGGTTAATTGAGCACAAATTTTGGAATATTGCTCTTTGTGTCTTAAAGTGAATTTTATGGACAGATTATTTCCATGCATGTCCAATCAAATGGTGGTTATTGAGTTATGCGTACGAATTATTGCATTGCTCTCACTTTTAGGTAGATTATCATGTGATTAGTCCACAAATTATCTGACAGATTGAATGACAGTACATTTAAAGGGCAATTTGCAGAGACATGCGGGGACAATTATATGGAACTATGTGAAGTAAGACAAAAAAAAAGAGACCTTTGGGGGGTGCAGAGCAAGGGAAAGACGATTAACCCCTTCGCTGCTAAGGACGCGCTCAGCGTGTCCAACCGCAGGTATCGTTCCTTGCGGTGGATGCGCTGAGCGCGTCCTCCCTTTGGGGTCAGCATTCTGCCGGTTCCGGCCGGGTTCCGGCCGATCGCTGGCCCCCCCGGTGCGGGCTGACATCCTCAATGTCAGCCTAGCACACGGAACCGCCGCCGGAGTAATTAGGTGTCATCGCGGGGGTGCGATGACACCTAATTCAGGCGCCCCCCCGCATGTGCGGAGGAGACACCTGAAAGGGAGGGGGGAGGTCCTTCGGACCTCTCTCCCTCCCGATCGGCGGTGTGCAGGGCGTTAACCCAGGCACCGTTTGGAAGGGCACGGCCTGCCCTTCCAAATGGTACCTGACATTAACCCCATGGGGGCCGGATCACGAATCGGCGCCGAAAAGCACCGGTTCGTGATCCTTTCCCTGGAGCTGGCCGACATCTTGGATATCGGCCAAGCTTCCGGGAATGCCCCCTGAGGACTGGCGTCATCCTGCATAGCACAATGACGCCAGTCCTGGAGTTAACCCCTAACTGCCACCAATGGTGGAGATAGGGGGTTCCAATGAACACCCTATCTCCCGATCCGTGGCAGTTAGGGGTTAATGTTTGGTATTGTTGGATCGGCCTGAGCATGGCCGTTCCAACAATACCAAACATGAGTATGAAAAAAGTTTATAAAAAAATAATAAAAATAAAAAAATATTTTAAAAAAATTATAAAAAATAA
>RXON01000489.1:0-17876 GCA_009667805.1 Leptobrachium leishanense | reverse complement strand
CAGCCTATATAACTATGTAACTATGTAACTATGTAACTATGTCATGTCACAATTTTCCTATAAAAAGGCCTTCCACTGCAGTAGATGCTTCAGGGGTGTGATGATTCTCACGCTGCCCATTAAGTCTCATGCCCTACCGGCCTTTGGTAGTCATTGGGCTTGGCGTTCGAGATGCAACACCCTAAATAAACTGGTTTAAAAATAAGACTTTAAATATTAATACAAAAATTAGAAACATTTAATCCTCCTCTTCTCTCTCCTATATTAAATATATATATACTGTATTCATGTATATACGCTATAATTGGTTATGTTTATTATTGCAGAAGCCATCTGCACATCACAGCAATTCAAAGAACTGCACTCCAGAGCCTCCTGTTCCACATCCCCCATTTGCAGCAAAGAATTCTGGGTAGGGTATGCAAACATTTCAATGCTGTAATAAGCAGTGAGGGGAAAGGAGACACTGGAGACTACCACCCACTTATTACCATAACAAAAAAATAAACTGGCTCCTAACTTTTTTGCCTGGCTCCTAGATTCGAAGTAAATTCGTCAAACCCTGCACTTGTTTTACCACCTTGCCTTTAAAAAAACAAAAAGGTGTTTTTTGAGGTGCGGGGTTAAACCCTTTCACTGCTGAGGACTGTGGGGAAAGTCCTCATTGACTCCTAAGGAAAGATAGGGGTGGAGATAGGGGGGTCCTTTGAACCACGATATCTCCCCACTATTGGCAGCTAGAGGGTCATGTTTGTTATCAGTAGAAAGGCCAGAGCATGGCCTTTCCAATGATACCAACATGACCATGTTTAAAGTAAAGAAGAAAAATTAGACCCGAAATGGCTCAGCAGTGAAGGGGTTAAAGTTTCTGCAAATGTTTCAATTTGCAGTCCTTTGAGGATTGGTTTGGCATGTCTGACTCCTAGATGGTTATTGGCTGGGGACTCAAACCAGGCTCCTGGATGGTGATTAGTTGGAGGGAGTTCTAGAACTATGTCATGTCACAATTTTCTATAAAAAGGCCTTCCAGTGCAGTAGATGCTTCAGGGGTGTGATGATTCTCACGCTGCCCATTAAGTCTCATGCCCTGACCGGCCTTTGGTAGTCTTTGGGCTTGGCGTTCGAGATGAACACCTAAATAAACTGGTTTAAAAATAGACTTATAAATATTAATAACAAAAATAGAAACATTTAATTCCTCCTCTTCTCTCTCCTATATAAATATATATATACTGTATTCATGTATATACGCTATAATTGGTTATGTTTATTATTGCAGAAGCCATCTGCACATCACAGCAATTCAAAGAACTGCACTCCAGAGCCTCCTGTTCCACATCCCCCATTTGCAGCAAAGAATTCTGGGTAGGGTATGCAAACATTTCAATGCTGTAATAAGCAGTGAGGGGAAAGGGAGACACTGGAGACTACCACCCACTTATTACCATAACAAAAAAATAAACTGGCTCCTAACTTTTTTGCCTGGCTCCTAGATTCGAAGTAAATTCGTCAAACCCTGCACTTGTTTTACCACCTTGCCTTTAAAAAAACAAAAAGGTGTTTTTTGAGGTGCCGGGGTTTAACCCTTTCACTGCTGAGGACGTGTGGGGAAAGTCCTCATTGACTCCTAAGGAAAGATAGGGGTGGAGATAGGGGGGTCCTTTGAACCACGATATCTCCCCACTATTGGCAGCTAGAGGGTCATGTTTGTTATCAGTAGAAAGGCCAGAGCATGGCCTTTCCAATGATACCAAACATGACCATGTTTAAAGTGAAGAAGAAAAATTAGACCCGAAATGGCTCAGCAGTGAAGGGGTTAAAGTTTCTGCAAATGTTTCAATTTGCAGTCCTTTGATGGGATTGGTTTGGCATGTCTGACTCCTAGATGGTTATTGGCTGGGGACTCAAACCAGGCTCCTGGATGGTGATTAGTTGGAGGGAGTTCTAGAACTATGTCATGTCACAATTTTCCTATAAAAAGGCCTTCCAGTCAGTAGATGCTTCAGGGGTGTGATGATTCTCACGCTGCCCATTAAGTCTCATGCCCTGACCGGCCTTTGGTAGTCTTTGGGCTTGGCGTTCGAGATGAACACCTAAATAAACTGGTTTAAAAATAGACTTCTAAATATTAATAACAAAAATAGAAACATTTAATTCCTCCTCTTCTCTCTCCTATATAAATATATATATACTGTATTCATAGGCGTGCGCAGCCTATTGCATTAGGGTGTGCACCCAAAAGCTCAACGCACGTGTGTACATATATAATTACACATACACACGCACCCATTTCGGTGCAATTCAGCATTCTGTGAATAGAAGACACATTAGTCTTCTATGGGACAATTTCGTGCCTCCGAATTGCAGCAAATTGCACATTATTTGGCTTAGCGAATAGACGAATTGCCTGGAAATTGCAGATATGGTGAAATTCACTGTTGAGGGCAATTCAGAGGTTAGTGAAGCTGTTAAAAAGACACCTGCAAACCATGAGTATATGGAGGAGCTGTAAAAAGACACCCGCACGCCCTAAATATATGGAGGAACCCCTAAAAAGACGCCACACACCATGAATATACGGAGGAACCCCAAAAAACAACACCCGAACACCCTGAATATATGGAGGAGCCCCTAAAAACACACCCACACACCCTGAATATATGGAGGAACCCCTAAAACCACACCCACACACCCTGAATATATTGAGGAACCCCTAAAACACACCCACACACCCTGAATATATGGAGGAGCCCCTAAAAACACACCCACACACCTGAATATATGGAGGAACCCCTAAAAAGATACACCCGCACACCCTGAATATATGGAGGAGCCCCTATAAACACCCGCACACCCTGAATATATGGAGGAATCCCTAAAAAGACACCCACACACCCTGAATATATGGAGGAACCCCTAAAAATACACCCGCACACCCTGAATATATAGAGGAGCCCCTAAAAAGACACCCGCACACCCTGAATATATGGAGGAGCCCCTAAAAACACACCCACACACCCTGATATATGGAGGAATCCCTAAAAAGGACACCCGCACACCCTGAATATATGGAGGGGCCTCTAAATGAGGAAACATTAGGAAAGAAAGCAGAAAAGTGGGGATTTGAGCCAAAAATACAGAGTACACTTAGTGATAAAATTAAACAAAGTGTAGGGCTGACAGGGTCACCAAATATGCCGTGGATATCATACAGCAAAACAAACTCATGTTTTGGGAAATCACAGCAATAACCCACTTTCTCTCCTATTCAGCACAGCAGACTGTCAGCTTTATAGACAAGGATTTAGGTCCTGATGAAAGTTTTGTTATAAACGGAGACCTTCCTATAAAGCAGTCTGCTGTGCTGAATAGTAGAGAAAGATGTAGGAGTGCCACTATACTGTGGTGTTGTACAGATCAATGAAAGTACCAGGTGCAATATGGCAGATACTGTAGTGTATATAGGGGAGAGGATGGAAACCCCTGGCAGTGCCAGGCTGGTACTCAAATGGTTCTTTAAACATTACAATATATTAACATCCCCCTATTTAAAGAAGGGTGAGGCAGGAAGGAAACAGTTAAGTGTTCAGTGCCTGTTTGAGCTGAATCTTTCCCAGCTCACCCTGCAGGTTTCTGCTTATTCAGCACCAGAGCACACAAAAGGGAAGATTAAAAAAAAAAATCTGGGGCAGCAGTATATGATTGAGGGCTCTGCACTGTCCCCATGCTGCTGCTGGAAAGAGGAGACCATCTCTAGGAATGTCTCCCGCCACGACCCTGCTCTTTCACCTCCAGCTGCTGACAGTGTTGTGGGGAAGTAGCTCTCTGCTGGGAGGTCTGAAGCACTTCCAGAGGATGTATGCCTCCCAGCAGGCAGTTGGTCAGCAGGGTGAAGCACGTAGCCGCACTGTCCAGCGGCCAGCCTTCGCACAGCCATGCTGGTTAGTGCTTAGTAGTGAGCAGCCAGTGTTAAAGCTGCCTGCTCAACTCTTTACCCCCATATCTCCTTGCAGTGGTGATTTGAGGCCACAGAATTCTGCCCGCTCTACCCAAAGAGGCCTGGACTGGAGTAAGCAAGGAGAACGAGACCAGCTACAGAGTGGGGCAGGGTTCCACTTCTCACCTGCTTAGCACCGTCTTCTCATGTCAGCTGACCTCTGGCACTCTCTGACGTGTTAGCAGAGCGCCGGCTCTGCTCTGACACAGTCAGTGAGCGCCTGAATCCAGTGAGGGACATGCTTTGCTTTCTGCGCGGCAAGCACAGATCGCATTGGAGACCACCAGAGTGTGCCGTGGATGGGATTAGGGTGTGCCTAGGCACACCCGGCACCCCCCGTGCGCACGCCTATGACTGTATTCATGTATATACGCTATAATTGGTTATGTTTATTTTTGCAGAAGCCATCTGCACATCACAGCAATTCAAAGAACTGCACTCCAGAGCCTCCTGTTCCACATCCCCCATTTGCAGCAAAGAATTCTGGGTGGGTATGCAAACATTTCAATGCTGTAATAAGCAGTGAGGGGAAAGGAGACACTGGAGACTACACCCACTTATTACCATAACAAAAAAATAAACTGGCTCCTAACTTTTTTGCCTGGCTCCTAGATTCTAAGTAAATTCGTCAAACCCTGCACTTGTTTTACCACCTTGCCTTAAAAAAACAAAAAGGTGTTTTCTTTGAGGCGCCGGGGTTTAACCCTTTCACTGCTGAGGACGTTGTGGGGAAAGTCCTCATTGACTCCTAAGGAAAGATAGGGGTGGAGATAGGGGGTTCCTTTGAACCACGATATCTCCCCACTGTTGGCAGCTAGAGGGTCATGTTTGTTATCAGTAGAAAGGCCAGAGCATGGCCTTTCCAATGATACCAAACATGACCATGTTTAAAGTAAAGAAGAAAAATTAGACCCGAAATGGCTCAGCAGTGAAGGGGTTAAAGTTTCTGCAAATGTTTCAATTTGCAGTCCTTTGATGGGATTGGTTTGGCATGTCTGACTCCTAGATGGTTATTGGCTGGGGACTCAAACCAGGCTCCTGGATGGTGATTAGTTGAGGGAGTTCTAGAACTATGTCATGTCACAATTTTCCTATAAAAAGGCCTTCCAGTCAGTAGATGCTTCAGGGGTGTGATGATTCTCACGCTGCCCATTAAGTCTCATGCCCTGACCGGCCTTTGGTAGTCTTTGGGCTTGGCGTTCGAGATGAACACCTAAATAAACTGGTTTAAAAATAGACTTCTAAATATTAATAACAAAAATAGAAACATTTAATTCCTCCTCTTCTCTCTCCTATATAAATATATATATACTGTATTCATAGGCGTGCGCAGCCTATTGCATTAGGGTGTGCACCCAAAAGCTCAAACGCACGTGTGTACATATATAATTACACATACACACGCACCCATTTCGGTGCAATTCAGCATTCTGTGAATAGAAGACACATTAGTCTTCTATGGGACAATTTCGGTGCCTCCGAATTGCAGCAAATTGCACATTATTTGGCTTAGCGAATAGACGAATTGCCTGGAAATTGCAGATATGGTGAAATTCACTGTTGAGGGCAATTCAGAGGTTAGTGAAGCTGTTAAAAAGACACCTGCAAACCATGAGTATATGGAGGAGCTGTTAAAAAGACACCCGCACGCCCTAAATATATGGAGGAACCCCTAAAAAGACGCCACACACCATGAATATACGGAGGAACCCCTAAAAACACACCCGAACACCCTGAATATATGGAGGAGCCCCTAAAACACACCCACACACCCTGAATATATGGAGGAACCCCTAAAACACACCCACACACCCTGAATATATTGAGGAACCCCTAAAACACACCCACACACCCTGAATATATGGAGGAGCCCCTAAAACACACCCACACACCCTGAATATATGGAGGAACCCCTAAAGATACACCCGCACACCCTGAATATATGGAGGAGCCCCTATAAACACCCGCACACCCTGAATATATGGAGGAATCCCTAAAAAGACACCCACACACCCTGAATATATGGAGGAACCCCTAAAAATACACCCGCACACCCTGAATATATAGAGGAGCCCCTAAAAAGACACCCGCACACCCTGAATATATGGAGGAGCCCCTAAAAACACACCCACACACCCTGAATATATGGAGGAATCCCTAAAAAGACACCCGCACACCCTGAATATATGGAGGGGCCTCTAAATGAGGAAACATTAGGAAAGGAAAGCAGAAAAGTGGGATTTGAGCCAAAAATACAGAGTACACTTAGTGATAAAAATTAAACAAAGTGTAGGGCTGACAGGGTCACCAAATATGCCGTGGATATCATACAGCAAAACAAACTCATGTTTTGGGAAATCACAGCAATAACCCACTTTCTCTCCTATTCAGCACAGCAGACTGTCAGCTTTATAGACAAGGATTTAGGTCCTGATGAAAGTTTTGTTATAAACGGAGACCTTGCCTATAAAGCAGTCTGCTGTGCTGAATAGTAGAGAAAGATGTAGGAGTGCCACTATACTGTGGTGTTGTACAGATCAATGAAAGTACCAGGTGCAATATGGCAGATACTGTAGTGTATATAGGGGAGAGGATGGAAACCCCTGGCAGTGCCAGGCTGGTACTCAAATGGTTCTTTAAACATTACAATATATTAACATCCCCCTATTTAAAGAAGGGTGAGGCAGGAAGGAAACAGTTAAGTGTTCAGTGCCTGTTTGAGCTGAATCTTTCCCCAGCTCACCCTGCAGGTTTCTGCTTATTTCAGCACCAGAGCACACAAAAGGGAAGATAAAAAAAAAAATCTGGGTGGCAGCAGTATATGATTGAGGGCTCTGCACTGTCCCCATGCTGCTGCTGGAAAGAGGAGACCATTCTCTAGGAATGTCTCCCGCCACGACCCTGCTCTTTCACCTCCAGCTGCTGACAGTGTTGGTGGGGAAGTAGCTCTCTGCTGGGAGGTCTGAAGCACTTCCAGAGGATGTATGCCTCCCAGCAGCAGGTGGTCAGCAGGGTGAAGCACGTAGCCGCACTGTCCAGCGGCCAGCCTTCGCACAGCCATGCTGGTTAGTGCTTAGTAGTAGAGCAGCCAGTGTTAAAGCTGCCTGCTCAACTCTTTACCCCCATATCTCCTTGCAGTGGTGATTTGAGGCCACAGAATTCTGCCCGCTCTACCCAAAGAGGCCTGGACTGGAGTAAGCAAGGAGAACGAACAGCTACAGAGTGGGGCAGGTTCCACTTCTCACCTGCTTAGCACCGTCTTCTCATGTCAGCTGACCTCTGGCACTCTCTGACGTGTTAGCAGAGCGCCGGCTCTGCTCTGACACAGTCAGTGAGCGCCTGAATCCAGTGAGGGACATGCTTTGCTTTCTGCGCGGCAAGCACAGATCGCATTGGAGACCACCAGAGTGTGCCGTGGATGGATTAGGGTGTGCCTAGGCACACCCGGCACCCCCCGTGCGCACGCCTATGACTGTATTCATGTATATACGCTATAATTGGTTATGTTTATTTTTGCAGAAGCCATCTGCACATCACAGCAATTCAAAGAACTGCACTCCAGAGCCTCCTGTTCCACATCCCCCATTTGCAGCAAAGAATTCTGGGTAGGGTATGCAAACATTTCAATGCTGTAATAAGCAGTGAGGGGAAAGGGAGACACTGGAGACTACCACCCACTTATTACCATAACAAAAAAATAAACTGGCTCCTAACTTTTTTGCCTGGCTCCTAGATTCTAAGTAAATTCGTCAAACCCTGCACTTGTTTTACCACCTTGCCTTTAAAAAAACAAAAAGGTGTTTTCTTTGAGGCGCCGGGGTTTAACCCTTTCACTGCTGAGGACGTGTGGGGAAAGTCCTCATTGACTCCTAAGGAAAGATAGGGGTGGAGATAGGGGGTTCCTTTGAACCACGATATCTCCCCACTGTTGGCAGCTAGAGGGTCATGTTTGTTATCAGTAGAAAGGCCAGAGCATGGCCTTTCCAATGATACCAAACATGACCATGTTTAAAGTAAAGAAGAAAAATTAGACCCGAAATGGCTCAGCAGTGAAGGGGTTAAAGTTTCTGCAAATGTTTCAATTTGCAGTCCTTTGATGGGATTGGTTTGGCATGTCTGACTCCTAGATGGTTATTGGCTGGGGACTCAAACCAGGCTCCTGGATGGTGATTAGTTGGAGGGAGTTCTAGAACTATGTCATGTCACAATTTTCCTATAAAAAAGACCTTCCAGTGCAGTAGATGCTTCAGGGGTGTGATGATTCTCACGCTGCCATTAAGTCTCATGCCCTGACCGGCCTTTGGTAGTCTTTGGGCTTGGCGTTCGAATGAACACCTAAATAAACTGGTTAAAAAATAGACTTTATAAATATTAATAACAAAAATAGAAACATTTAATTCCTTCTCTTTCTCCTCTATATAAATATATATATACTGTATTCATGTATATACGCTTATAATTGGTTATGTTTATTATTGCAAAGCCATCTGCACATCACAGCAATTCAAAGAACTGCACTCCAGAGCCTCCTGTTCCACATCCCCCATTTGCAGCAAAGAATTCTGGTAGGGTATGCAAACATTTCAATGCTGTAATAAGCAGTGAGGGGAAAGGAGACACTGGAGACCTACACCCACTTATTACCATAACAAAAAAATAAACTGGCTCCTAACTTTTTTGCCTGGCTCCTAGATTCGAAGTAAATTCGTTCAAACCCTGCACTTGTTTACCACCTTGCCTTAAAAAAACAAAAAGGTGTTTTTTGAGGCGCCGGGGGTTTAACCCTTTCACTGCTGAGGAGTGTGGGGAAAGTCCTCATTGACTCCTAAGGCAAGATAGGGGTGGAGATAGGGGTCCTTTGAACCACGATATCTCCCCACTGTTGGCAGCTAGAGGGTCATGTTTGTTATCAGTAGAAAGGCCAGAGCATGGCCTTCCAATGATACCAAACATGACCATGTTTAAAGTAAAGAAGAAAAATTAGACCCGAAATGGCTCAGCAGTGAAGGGGTTAACCCTTTCACTGCTGAGGACGACGTGTGGGGAAAGTCCTCATTGACTCCTAAGGAAAGATAGGGGTGTAGATAGGGGGTTCCTTGAACCACGATATCTCCCCACTGTTGCAGCTAGAGGGTCATGTTTGTTATCAGTAGAAAGGCCAGAGCATGTCTTTCCAATGATACCAAACATTACCATGTTTAAAGTAAAGAAGAAAAATTAGACCCGAAATGGCTCAGCATGAAGGGGTTAAAGTTTCTGCAAATGTTTCAATTGCAGTCCTTTGATGGGATTGGTTGGCATGTCTGACTCCTAGATGGTTATTGGCTGGGGACTCAAACCAGGCTCCTGGATGGTGATTAGTTGGAGGGAGTTCTAGAACTATGTCATGTCACAATTTTCCTATAAAAAGGCCTTCCAGTGCAGTAGATGCTTCAGGGTGTGATGATTCTCACGCTGCCCATTAAGTCTCATGCCCTGACCGGCCTTGGTAGTCTTTGGGCTTGGCGTTCGAGATGAACACCTAAATAAACTGGTTTAAAATAGACTTATAAATATTAATAACAAAAATAGAACATTTAATTCCTCCTCTTCTCTCTCCTATATAAAATTATATACTGTATTCATGTATATACGCTATAATTGGTTATGTTTATTATTGCAGAAGCCATCTGCACATCACAGCAATTCAAAGAACTGCACTCCAGAGCCTCCTGTTCACATCCCCCATTGCAGCAAAGAATTCTGGTAGGGTATGCAAACATTTCAATGCTGTAATAAGCAGTGAGGGGAAAGGGAGACACTGGAGACTACCACCCACTTATTACCATAACAAAAAAATAAACTGGCTCCTAACTTTTTTGCCTGGCTCCTAGATTCGAAGTAAATTCGTCAAACCCTGCACTTGTTTACCACCTGCCTTTAAAAAAACAAAAAGGTGTTTTTTTGAGGCGCCGGGGTTTAACCCTTTCACTGCTGAGGACGTGTGGGGAAAGTCCTCATTGACTCCTAAGGAAAGATAGGGGTGGAGATAGGGGGTTCGTTTGAACCACGATATCTCCCCACTGTTGGCAACTAGAGGGTCATGTTTGTTATCAGTAGAAAGGCAAGAGCATGGCCTTTCCAATGATACCAAACATGACCATGTTTAAAGTAAAGAAGAAAAATTAGACCCGAAATGGCTCAGCAGTGAAGGGTTCCAAGTTTCTGCAAATGTTTCAATTTGCAGTCCTTTGATGGGATTGGTTGGCATGTCTGACTCCTAGATGGTTATTGGCTGGGGACTCAAACCAGGCTCCTGGATGGTGATTAGTTGGAGGGAGTTCTAGAACTATGTCATGTCACAATTTTCCTATAAAAAGACCTTCCAGTGCAGTAGATGCTTCAGGGGTGTGATGATTCTCACGCTGCCCATTAAGTCTCATGCCCTGACCGGCCTTTGGTAGTCTTTGGCTTGGCGTTCGAGATGAACACCTAAATAAACTGGTTAAAAAATAGACTTATAAATATTAATAACAAAAATAGAAACATTTAATTATTCCTCTTCTCTCTCCTATATATATATACTGTATTCATGTATATACGCTATAATTGGTTATGTTTATTATTGCAGAAGCCATCTGCACATCACAGCAATTCAAAGAACTGCACTCCAGAGCCTCCTGTTCCACATCCCCCATTTGCAGCAAAGAATTCTGGGTAGGGTATGCAAACATTTCAATGCTGTAATAAGCAGTGAGGGGAAAGGGAGACACTGGAGACTACCACCCACTTATTACCATAACAAAAAAATAAACTGGCTCCTAACTTTTTTGCCTGGCTCCTAGATTCGAAGTAAATTCGTCAAACCCTGCACTTGTTTTACCACCTTGCCTTTAAAAAAACAAAAAGGTGTTTTTTGAGGCGCCGGGGTTTAACCCTTTCACTGCTGAGGACGTGTGGGGAAAGTCCTCATTGACTCCTAAGGAAAGATAGGGGTGGAGATAGGGGGTTCCTTTGAACCACGATATCTCCCCACTGTTGGCAGCTAGAGGGTCATGTTTGTTATCAGTAGAAAGGCCAGAGCATGGCCTTTCCAATGATACCAAACATGACCATGTTTAAAGTAAAGAAGAAAAATTAGACCCGAAATGGCTCAGCAGTGAAGGGGTTAAAGTTTCTGCAAATGTTTCAATTTGCAGTCCTTTAATGGGATTGGTTTGGCATGTCTGACTCCTAGATGGTTATTGGCTGGGGACTCAAACCAGGCTCCTGGATGGTGATTAGTTGGAGGGAGTTCTAGAACTATGTCATGTCCACAATTTCCTATAAAAAGGCCTTCCAGTGCAGTAGATGCTTCAGGGGTGTGATGATTCTCACGCTGCCCATTAAGTCTCATGCCCTGACCGGCCTTTGGTAGTCTTGGGCTTGGCGTTCGAGATGAACACCTAAATAAACTGGTTAAAAAATAGACTTATTAAATATAATAACAAAAATAGAAACATTTAATTCCTCCTCTTCTCTCCCTATATAATATATATATACTGTATTCATGTATATACGCTATAATTGGTTATGTTTATTATTGCAGAAGCCATCTGCACATCACAGCAATTCAAAGAACTGCACTCCAGAGCCTCCTGTTCCACATCCCCCATTTGCAGCAAAGAATTCTGGTAGGGTATGCAAACATTTCAATGCTGTAATAAGCAGTGAGGGGAAAGGGAGACACTGGAGACTACCACCCACTTATTACCATAACAAAAAAATAAACTGGCTCCTAACTTTTTTGCCTGGCTCCTAGATTCGAAGTAAATTCGTCAAACCCTGCACTTGTTTTACCACCTTGCCTTTAAAAAACAAAAAGGTGTTTTTTTGAGGCGCCGGGGTTTAACCCTTTCACTGCTGAGGACGTGTGGGGAAAGTCCTCATTGACTCCTAAGGAAAGATAGGGGTGGAGATAGGGGGTTCCTTTGAACCACGATATCTCCCCACTGTTGGCAGCTAGAGGGTCATGTTTGTTATCAGTAGAAAGGCCAGAGCATGGCCTTTCCAATGATACCAAACATGACCATGTTTAAAGTAAAGAAGAAAAATTAGACCCGAAATGGCTCAGCAGTGAAGGGGTTAAAGTTTCTGCAAATGTTTCAATTTGCAGTCCTTTGATGGATTGTTTGGCATGTCTGACTCCTAGATGGTTATTGGCTGGGGACTCAAACCAGGCTCCTGGATGGTGATTAGTTGGAGGGAGTTCTAGAACTATGTCATGTCACAATTTTCCTATAAAAAGGCCTTCCAGTGCAGTAGATGCTTCAGGGGTGTGATGATTCTCACGCTGCCCATTAAGTCTCATGCCCTGACCGGCCTTTGGTAGTCTTTGGGCTTGGCGTTCGAGATGAACACCTAAATAAACTGGTTAAAAAATAGACTTATAAATATTAATAACAAAAATAGAAACATTTAATTCCTCCTCTTCTCTCTCCTATATAAATATATATATACTGTATTCATGTATATACGCTATAATTGGTTATGTTTATTATTGCAGAAGCCATCTGCACATCACAGCAATTCAAAGAACTGCACTCCAGAGCCTCCTGTTCCACATCCCCCATTTGCAGCAAAGAATTCTGGGTAGGGTATGCAAACATTTCAATGCTGTAATAAGCAGTGAGGGGAAAGGGAGACACTGGAGACTACCACCCACTTATTACCATAACAAAAAAATAAACTGGCTCCTAACTTTTTTGCCTGGCTCCTAGATTCGAAGTAAATTCGTCAAACCCTGCACTTGTTTTACCACCTTGCCTTTAAAAAACAAAAAGGTGTTTTTTGAGGCGCCGGGGTTTAACCCTTTCACTGCTGAGGACGTGTGGGAAAGTCCTCATTGACTCCTAAGAAAGATAGGGGTGGAGATAGGGGTTCCTTTGAACCACGATATCTCCCCACTGTTGGCAGCTAGAGGGTCATGTTTGTTATCAGTAGAAAGGCCAGAGCATGGCCTTCCAATGATACCAAACATGACCATGTTTAAAGTAAAGAAGAAAATTAGACCCGAAATGGCTCAGCAGTGAAGGGGTTAAAGTTTCTGCAAATGTTTCAATTTGCAGTCCTTTGATGGGATTGGTTTGGCATGTCTGACTCCTAGATGTTATTGGCTGGGGACTCAAACCAGGCTCCTGGATGGTGATTAGTTGGAGGGAGTTCCAGAACTATGTCATGTCACAATTTTCCTATAAAAAGCCTTCCAGTGCAGTAGATGCTTCAGGGGTGTGATGATTCTCACGCTGCCCATTAAGTCTCATGCCCTGACCGGCCTTTGGTAGTCTTTGGCTTGGCGTTCGAGATGAACACCTAAATAAACTGGTTAAAAAATAGACTTATAAATATTAATAACAAAAATAGAAACATTTAATTCCTCCTCTTCTCTCTCCTATATATATATATATATACTGTATTCATGAAGTGAAATCAGGCTGACAGATGGTTGCTATTACGAGCCAGGCAGCCATCTTGTTCAGAATATTGGTTCACCAGTAAATAGAATAGATTTTTATTAGATGTGCAAAGCAGAGCTTATATAGAATTCCAAGAATGTGTGGTAGATTAGAAAGCTAGCAATAAAACCAGGCAGAATCCGGCCGGTTCTTGGCACGGAGAGACAGGAAGAAAAATGAATGGGGCAAGGTCACTGAGACGAGCAGAGAAACAAAGAGATTATAGAGAACAGACCAGGCCCCAAGCTATCTCAATAAACACAGTCTATAGGGAGTGCGGCGCTGCCCTGAGAAAGACAGCACAACAAATCACAGACTGTCAAACTAACGTGAAGTGTATAAATTTATAGTTAAATGTGGAATTTCTTTGTACTAACGATGGGAGGTATTAACCCACGTGGGGTGGAATAAAGTGTCATTGGGAGGTGGGCTAATTGGGATGTACCTAATTACGTATTTTGGGTATAAGATCCCTTGCACGGGTGAAAGGGGGGGGCTCACTCTTGCGATTCAATCCTGTGTGGGCACTTGTGTGACGACACAATAAAGTTTGCCTTTCCTGAAGAGACTCGTGTTCTGACAATCCTTACTTGTGCCCGGTCCGGCGCCGTCTTGAAAGTGAATCTGTTTTTGTCCGCCTACATTTTTGGGGGCCTCGTGAGCCGGGATACGGGCTTTTCCGGGCACACAGTAACAGGCTGCTGAACACAGTGCGGCCTTGACTGCAGTGCGAGAATCCCGATGGTTGGGGGCGTCCGTTGAAGGTGAGCTGACATCTGCAGGCGCCAAGCAGGATTTCCTGTTCAGTGGACCTCGTCTCGTCCCAAACGGACCCCTGACCCGGGAACTGGGACACCACTGAGTCTGAGGAAACAGCGAGCAGTGCCGGCGATAGGTAACGTGTCTTCTATGTTTTGTATGTCTAAAGGAGATACCGGTATCTAAGGGAAACGTCCGACTGAGATAGACGGATAAGGGGATGCGATGGCCACCATCCCATTGGCATATCTAGCCCGCCGCTGATAGCACTGACATTGCTAAGTAGCCAGAGTGGCTAGCGGGTGTCTGGATTCGGGGGAATTGAATGCCAATCAAAGTGTAGTTCTGTAAGAGAGGGAGAAGGTAGCCACGTGGAGTTGCATAAGTCATTAGTCAGTGTTTGTAAATAGAGCTTCCCCACGTGGGTAAAAGGGAAAGGAGGAGGGATTTTCTGTGACTGGGCTGAGAGCCTGAGTCGGTGCTAGTGTGCACGTCGTGTGTAGTGAAGAGGGCTCATATTGGAGCCAGCGGTAGCTGCAGAGATAGTGGTGCCGGGTGGGTGAGATTACCCATAAGGCAATTTGGAATTGCAGACGGGAGTATAGATATAGAACGGGGTGCACATAGTCACACGCAGTCAAGAGTTAGAGTTCAAATTACGGGGTATAAGGAGCCACAGAGGAGGGAATGAGCACCCTCGGCTAGTAGAAAGAGTTGAAGTGTCTATGTTCTGTTATGTGATGAAAGCATCTGATACGGTATGTGTTGTGAATGAATTGACTCGAGTGCTGTGAGTGAACGTGCGCCTACTCGCTCCGCGGAGAAGCAAATACGAGTTTTGACCCCGAACGTACGTTTCCGGCTCAGGCGACTGCAGACGGCTACTGAAGGGGGAAGCGCCTCAGACACGGATGAATTGTTGGCTGAAGTATCAGACTGTAGATTTTAACTGTTGTTGAAATAATATATCTGTATTGCAAAGAGTACTGTTTTCAAGAGTAATAATGGGTAACGGGTCATCTAAGCCCAAGAAGGTGAAGGAGGGTGAGGCGCCCCTAGAATATATGGTGCGAATTTCGAGGCGCTATTTAAAACGCATGACTATGGTGTAGAATTGACAAAAGAGAAGTTAAAAGTAATGTGTACAGTTGTATGGCCACTAGTAGTTCCAGAATGGCCAGAGCAGGGGTCAATGGACCCGGAGCTAATACAGAGAGTGTATTCCCAAGTCACCGGGCAATGCGGACATCCTGAGCAGTATCTATATATAGATATATAAAAGTACTGTGTAAAAGATAAAAAAAAAAAAACAGACCGGTGTTAGTAGAACAGCCGGAGGAGATTGATTCCCTGCCCCGCCCTATCTATTATATTATGGGGCAGCTAGAGAAGATTTTTGTGTCACGGTTGCGAAAGCGGGCGGCTGTTACTGCCCTGCCGGCTTCCACCACTCTAGCGGGCGGAATTGCAGAAGAAAATGAGGGGGCAGTGGGTGGAGAGTGGAGGAGATAGAGAGGCTCCACCAGGAAAGATTGAGATGCCCGATGGGAGCATATATAAATTAATATCTCACAGAGTGAGATAATCTATGGATCGGATGGTGGTCTAGAAGGTTTTGAGAAAAAAAAAAAAAGAGGATAATTGCGGTGCTGTATGGTTTGTGTGTGTGATTCGGACTGATTTTGTCTGATTGTGTTTATAATTGATCTATTAAACTGTTCAATTAAAAGTAAAATGTGATAAGTAATTAATTTAGAGTATGAAATGACTGAGAGGTAGTGAGAGTCTCTGTGCTGGTCTCTTCCCTCCCTCCTGTCTGACACACTGTCTGCACGGAGAGGGGGGAGAGGGAGGGAGTCAGTTTTTTTTTTTTTTTGCTCTCTGATAGCTGGAAAGAATAACCCTTTGTGTATCTGTGCAGCGAATTCAAGGTAAAGAGAATATAGAGAAGAAGGATTACTATGCTTAGCTAATTTTAATGTGTGTTACAATAGAATATTTGTCTGAAGTCTGTTGAGTGCAAGATATATGTTTATATTTTGTGTTGATATTATTCCGAAAGTTTTAGTTTTGTTCAGAGCTAGAATTAAATAAAAAAAAAAGGGGAGTCCTGGTTTTTATATTGTTACACATAAACAATAATAAGTACGTAATAATATACAATATTGTCTACCAAAATATAAAATTTATTAACAAATTAAATTGAAATATATGAAACGGTTAGAAAATTAATATTAAAAGAAAAAAATTCGAGAAATAATTAAAGTAGTTTTACTTTACTGTTTTTAAAAGTATGTTTTTGTTGATTTTTGATGGAATGGTTATTTTATTGTTATGAGATGTTTGGAGTGGTCTTATGACAATGGAATGATTATTTTTATTTATTTTTTTTCGATGTGGTATTAAGAGTCTGTTTTGGGCTACGGGAAAAGATCTCTGAGAATATTGTTTATATAATGTGTATATGTATATGCCCGAATGTCCCATCCAGCTCCTGGGGCGGGATATCCTTTGCAAATTGCAAGCCCAAATTACGTTCCTTCCCGTGGGTCACGCTCAATTAGACCTGCCCGAGAGTGGCAGCTCTGCTCGGCAGCATAATCCAGCCAGCCAGCACCCCCAGTCTGTGAAAATCGCAGTTATTATGCCAAGGGAGAAAGAATGGCGTACAGCACCTACTCTGCCAGCTGTCCCCGCACACACTACTCCTTGGAATTCCTGAGGTGTGGGTGGAGGAAAACCCGCCCAGATTAGTTGAATTAAAGCCCGGCGCAACACCTGTGGCCCGAAGACAATATCATATCCCACAGAAAGCCAAGCAGAATATACAGATACATTTACAGAGACTTAAAGATCACGGTATATTAAAATTCTGCGTGTCACCATGGAACACACCCCTATTGCCAGTCTTGAAAGGGGACACAAGAGTATCGCCCTGTCCAAGATTTACGAGCTGTCAACGAGGCCACAGTAACACTACACCCTGTGGTTCCTAATCCATACAATTTGCTGGCATTAATTCCCGGAGATACAAAATATTACACAGTGCTTGATTTAAAAGACGCTTTCTTTTGCATACGTCTGGCTCCAGCAAGCCAGCCGCTTTTTGCATTTCAGTGGGAAGAGTCTACCACGGGGGCGCGCCATCAAATGACGTGGACGCGCCTCCCTCAAGGTTTCAAAAATTCGCCCACGATTTTCGGGTGCGCGCTTAGCCAAGATCTCCTCGCCTTCAACGCTCAGCCAGACAAAGTAGTGTTACTCCAATATGTTGATGATTTATTACTGGTTTCCCCCACAGAAAAAGACTGTTTATCTGCTACAAAAGCCCTGCTACATCTGCTAAGCCAAGCCGGTTACAGAGTTTCTAAAAAGAAAGCACAAATATGCAAACAAAGTGTAAAATACCTGGGATTCCAGTTAACAGGTACCAAACGTGCACTGGGGGCAGAAAGAAAAAGAAGCAGTGTGCCGCATACCCCAACCAAAGACCAGGAGACAAGTCCGTGAGTTCTGGGAGCTGCAGGCTTCTGCCGCCTGTGGATCCCCAACTTCGCAGATATTGCCAAACCGCTTCCTCAGGCCACAAAGGGGGGGGAACAAGACCCCTTTCATTGGAAGAAGAGCAAACAGCAGCGTTCCAGAAA
>RXON01000488.1:0-45384 GCA_009667805.1 Leptobrachium leishanense | reverse complement strand
CTAGGTGAAGGTAATAGCTGAGTATGTGAAGTAGTGGGGTGCATGGGGGGCTGTGGGCAAGATGGAGCTAGAAATGTAGTTCATGTGAAGCTTTGATGGGTGCAATAGTGGGTGGGGAGGAGGCCTGGAATATTCCGGAAGTAGGAGCTGAAGAAACACCCCTAGCTGAGGGGCGTCACCGGAGAAGATGAAATGACAGAGTTTAAAGCAAGAAAATAAACATTTTTTACACATCTTTAAAAATTTTATTGATTTATTCTAGTTTGTCTATAGGTAAAAAAGTGTGTAGCGCTGTGTTTAAAGTCTTACTGTGGCAGTACCTATTTTTGGCCACCGGAGGGAGACAAGCGCGATAAGAGACACTGAACATTGGGACTACGTTTCCCGGCATGCTTTGCAAACAGAGACAGGAAGTGGGTGGGACACAGACGCTGTACATCCTGAGCCTCGTGGAGAGTGTGGCAGAGCGCGCCAGGGAGTGCAAGGAAGAGGACGCAGTGCTGCAGAGCGGAACCGTGACTAGGCCGGAGCGCAGGTGTGGCCTATCAGGATTCGAGTGGGGTTATCCTGCCTTGCCAGAAGGAGCCTTACCCATTGACCATCACCACCCAAGTTGTTATCCAGACAAGCTGAGGACCTCGAGTGAGGAGTACCGCGAGTCCATTGGATGGGAGAGCAGGCGGTAGCTGGAAAAGTCCGGGCCGGAGCACAGAGAGCCTGACTATCGATCCAATAGCGGGTATCCCAGCGAGGAAACGAGCGGAGAGACGTCCTGGGTCAGCGGAGCCTTGGTGATCAACGGATGGGTGAGAGGCCTCCAAGGCCGGTTTTACAAAAGCTCAAGCAAACACGCTGTTGTTTATTTCTGAAACCCACAGTGCCCCAACTTGACTAGTCGAAGACATCGCTTAAAAGATTCACTGGCCAGTTGAATAGTACCCGGGTACCATAACACACACATACACTCACAATTCGGGACTTAACCTGTTCGGACTCACTCCCTAAGATCCGAAAAAGGAAAAGATTCGCATCTTATTTTGTTTTTTCCGCTGCGCGTTTCTCGTAATTACGAAGCATTGTATTTTTCTGCTCGGTCGCGTATTTTTCCAGAAATACGAAGTCTCGCATTTCTTTTTCCCGCTGCGCGTTTACCGCAATACGAAATACTGTAAATATATCTACGAACACCGTGTCTTATTACATGCCTTTTACTTCAGTAAACTATATAAATTATAAAATCCACAACGGTGCTGGAGTATATTTATTCCCTAGTGCGGGGAGACTGACCCGTGGTTCATTTTCAGCGGCTCCTCCGGGAGTGAGCGCTACAAGTGTTTTAAATGTCAATTTAAAAAAAAACTTTTTTCTAGACCTGCATATCCCTTTAAGGAGAGTCGCCCTGTAACCTGTATTGTATTATTAGGAGATCTTTATTCATCTTCCCAAACCCTCTCACACATAAAGTAAATTTGAGTAAAACTTACAACTTTGTATATCCACGTCACAAAACCAGAAATGACATATCTGACCTGGCCAGCCGCCACTTGGCAGAAGTGAAGCTTATTTCCCGAAGCAACAGTCTCCATCTATACATTAAAATGCAAGATAATGCACCTGGGGCGTAAAAATCCAAGGCCTGAATATAGAATATCTGATACATCTGAGGGTTGGGATTTAGGGTTTATTATTTCAGAGGATCTAAGGGTAAGTAGTCAATGTAATAGAGCAGCAGGAAATGCTGGCAGAATGCTTGGTTGTGTAGGGAGAGGTATTAGCAGTAGGAAAAGGGAAGTGCTCATGCCACTGTACAGAGCACTGGTGAGACCTCACTTGGAGTACTGTGTGCAGTACTGGAGACCGTATCTCCAGAAGGATATAGACATCTTAGAGTTCAGAGAAGGGCTACTAAAATGGTGTACGGCTTGAAGGAGAAAAGTTACCAGGAAAGGCTTAATGATCTTAACATGTACAGCTTGGAAATAAGACGAGACAGAGGAGATATGATAGAAACATTTAAATACGTAAAGGGAATCCACAAGGTAGAGGAAGGGAGTATATTTAAAAGGAAACAAAATAGCAAAACAAGAGGACATAGTCTTAGATTAGAGGGGCAAAGGTTTAAAAGTAACATCAGGAAGCATTATTTTACTGAGAGGGTGGTGGATACATGGAACAGTCTTCCAGTAGAAGTTTGTAGAGGCCAAAACAGTTAATGAGTTTAAGCCGGCATGGGATAGGCATAAGATTATCCTAAATGAAAGCAAAATCCAGGGAAAGTATCCATGTAATTGGGCCGACTAGATGGGCCGGAAGGTTCTTATCTGCCGACATATTCTATGTTTCTATAAAAATAAAGTCAGTGTAATCCTGATGAATCCTATCTAGAAGAATAAAATAATCCCAGCTCTGTACGATGCTTCAAAACTAAGCGATAAACTGATAGTATGTAACAATGTGTTCTGCTCCCTATAGGGTTAATTTATAACAAGGGTGGCTGGAGGACGATATTCCCTTATAGAATTCACTGGCAGAGAAATAACCCCTAGAATAAGCTTTCACCAGCTCTCTAATAGCTAGATATTACCTCATTCTGAATCCCTATTGTAACAGCAACTGGGCTTTACAGGTCTCCGGCTTGTGGACCAGACCCGAACCTGTTACAGCTTCCGTCCCTTCTCTCCTGTCAAGCAGATCCGCAGCAGCTTTCCTTCTCTTACAACCCTCCGCCAGAACTTGAGGGAGCGCTGTATAATTCTATGTATTTCTCCACAATCACCAGACAAGACTTAGTGCAGGAAGAAGAACGTCTTTAATGGGAAATGGAGAGCGGTTTATATGAGAAACAAGTGGTGGGGGTAAAATGACACAATCAGCAGAATACATCTACATGTGGGGGATGTGAATTCCTTCAGGAGGCCGAGAAACCTGATCACTACAAACTAGACAAGATTAGCAAATAGTGACTGTGACGGAACCGTTCTCTTCCGTCTGTCCTGACTCTCCAGACACCACTTTGTTGCGGTCAGCCCGGCTACTGGGAGCGCTGTCCTCAGCGCCTCGAGCAGCTTGACCCGCCTGCTTCTGTTCCTCTGCCCTGGAGCCGTTAGGAATTTCCAGAAGGCCGCTCGGTGCCTTCTGAGGTTGAGTGTATAGTGTAGCGTCGCTGAAATAAAAACACCAGGCGCGGCTGTATTCTTTAAAACAGGATCCTCTCTCTCTGTCTGAGAGTTCTCTGACTTTTAATGAACAAAACGCCACCATTTATGCTGAAGTCCAACAGTCATAACTTGCATAAAATGACGCACCTCGTCCTACCAATATACTAATTACATTATGTCAGTTATTTACAATAAACATTCTTTACATTCTTTAGCCTTCAGCTCACACAACATTTGTATAATCTATTGTTCTAACACATCAGATTAAACACGAAACTCTTATCACAGATCCCTTGAATTAAACATGCAGCTAGATAAGGGGAAAAACCCTGTTGCATAAATTACACAGCAGTAAAGCTTGTTTACTGGCTATACAAAAACACATTTATCTAAAGGAATACAAGTATTTTTAAAACCAAAGCTACGGCATTTTACACTACATTCATATAATAATGATACATTGTAAAATACACCACCCTTCAATAAAACCACATAGTAAGAACATAAAATTGTCCATACAATTTGAAACGCAAAACCGAGGGAAAAGTAAAAATGGTCTTTAAAACAGCCAAGTCAGTTTCTTGTGGCTCGCTGAGGAGTGCCAGTTGTCAGCTCCGTGACAGTGACATGCTAGAGAAGGGTATCCTAACTGGAGCATCTTCCTTGATTTTGCCAAGGCCTTTGATACAGTACAAAACTCAAATCTGGTATTGGTGATCGCACAATAACCTGGTTTCAATCATATGTATCTGATCGGTTGCAATATGTGTCCATTTCTGGCAGCTCCTCCCTCCCCGTCACATGCGGTGTACCCCAAGGCTCGATACTCGGCCCCCTTCTATTCACAATATTCATAAATGATCTGCCCAATGTCAGCAAAGCCTCAACTGTACACATGTAGGCAGATGACATCGTAATCTATACCAGCAAACCAAATCTCCCGCACAGTGCTGTATCTTGGCCTAGGCCTAGGGTGGCACTTTCCAGGGGGGCAGCAAAAAAAGCTGCCACTATGCATCTGGCAGGGACAAGTTGACGCAGGGCAGGCTGGAGCTGATCGAAACATCTCGCGCAGCCTGCTGTGTGTGCGTGTTTACAAGCACTCGAGCGGGCTGCATGAGCAGCAGCTGCAGACTGCTCGAGTGCTTGTACACACTGCAGGCTGCGCAAGATGCTCCTATCTATCGGCTCCACCAGTTAGCAGCGTTCCTGCCAAGCTCCGCCTTCACACTGACGCGGTGCACCACATGGGAAGGAGCAGAACGAGGCGAGCTGTGCCTCCGCAGGGGACCCCCTCACACCACACCCCGCCTGGACTCTCTCGGAGCGAGACGACGGGTAAAAAAACGCCACTTTTAAAAGCTGTTTGCAAAACTATTGCACGACAATGCCTGAAAATGCTATATGAGGTCCTATAAATAATAATAAAAAGGTCTGTTACAGAAAAAAATATTTTAAACATTGAAACCTATGGGGTTCGTCTGATTAAACCTATCGAATGAAACCACTGAAAATCAGGACATTTCACTGACATTTTGGAGCACTTTGGTGTTCTCTGAATAGATTCACTGCCGTCAATCAGCACCGTATTCAGTGATTTTAGCATGTAAAGGCTGTCTGAGAGTGATTCGACTCTTATCACTCTGAGGCTGCCGTTGCATGTTGGGTTTACTAACATCCCAGCATGCAGTGACTTCCGACTGAATGCTATAACAGGAAGAGGTGTGGCCTTGACAGGAAAGGGTGTGTCAAATTTAAATTAGGAGGTGTACTAGTTTAGTAAGGCCTAGGGCAGCACAAAACTTAAATACACCACTGCTCCCGCAGCTGGAGGCCGTGCCGCAAGACCAATTCAGAGGTAGAAAAGTGGATCAAACACAACAAACTTTTTTTAAATACTGACAAAACTGTCACCATGATCTTTGGAACAAAACCTAAACTACACAAATTGCAAAATCCCCATCTATGTGTCAGGACAAAATCAAATGGCACACTGACCACAGTCACTGCTCTCGAATATCTAGGTATGTGGTTAGACCCTAATCTATCATTTGGGCCCACATCGAAAAACTCTCATCTAAAATTGACCCCAAACTAGGTGCCCTGTACAGAAACAAATCCTGCCTGAGCCCCGCGGTAAGAAAGCAAATTGTACAACAAATGCTTATGCTGGCTATTGAATACGGAGATGTAGTGTACGCAGCCGCCCCGCAAACACACCTCCAGAAACTTACTACTAGGGATGCACCGATACCACTTTTTTAAGACAGAGTACGAGTACCGATACTTTTGTTCAAGTACTCACCGATACCTATTACCGATACTTTTTCTTAAAGGGACAGGACACATTTTTTCTAAAGCAATACGAAATAATGAATTATTTTTCCGTTGCTGAATAGTGATTAATAATAATTAATCACTATTCTATTCACTATTCAGCAAAGGGGAAAAAATTTCATTTGGTTTATTCATGCTGTATTCACAGCATGGTCAAAGATGAATGAATATTAATTTGCTATAATCACTGTTTATAATAACTGCCCCAGCACTCAGTTTTTTTCCCCCCATCAATTTATTTTCTTTTGCTTAGGGGGTGGGGGGAGAGAGGGGACAGACAGACTGAAAATAAACTTCAGCGTCCTGCTGTCCCAGCACTCTGTTTTTCCCCCTATCAATTTATTTCCCTTCGTTGGTGTAAGGGACAGATAAACAATAGACTTTGCAGGCCTGATGCAGCGGTTCGGAGGCCTGTCCCGACACTCCGATAAATAAGTTGCTGGGCAAAATAAATTGTCGGGACAGGCCTCTGAGTCCGAACCGCTGCATCAGGCCTCCAAAGTTTATAGTATGTCTGTCCCTTCCCCCTGCAAACTAACAAAAACAAGTTGCTGGGCAAAATAAATTATTTTTTTCGTTTTGGGGGGGGGGGAAGAGACAGCCAGAACATACGCACCTGCTTCTAGTGAGGCTTGCCACTCTTTTTATGACTAGCAGCCAGTCCCACGTGATGTGTCAGTCTCTCGCTGTGGTAATGCGCTGACTCGTGCGACGAACACGCACAGAGTGAGCGCCGGAGGCCAAGTTTGAAGCCACGGATGCTGCGATTCAAGCAGTTTCAAGCCCGGATGCCGCGATTGAAGCGCCGGAGGCCGCGATTGAAGCGCCGCTGGAGCGGAAGTATCGGTGAAAGTATCGGGCGATTTTTGACGAGTACGAGTACTCGTCAAAATGGTAGTATCGGCACCGATACCGATACTGGTATCGGTATCGGTGCATCCCTACTTACTACATTGTATAACTCATTCTGCTGCTTTGTGCTACAATGTAACTACATGACCCACCATTGTGACATGTTAAAAGAGCTAAACTGATCCGTCGCTGGAGTGTAGACGCACCCTTCACCTTTCCAACCTGGTGTTTCAGAGCTTTCTGGGAAGCTGCCACCCCTGAACCTAGGCTGATAGGCTGCTTCCCCAGCAGTTCCCTCGTCCTATAACCTCCAATCCAGAACCAGCACCTTACTTGCAATACCGCAATACAAAAAGAAAGTGGCTCGATCCTCATTATCCTACAGAGCACCGCAAATATGGAATAGCCTCCCAGACACCATCAAATCTTCGGCCAGTCTTAGGTCACTCGAGCTCCCTATTAACATACCTCTGTACAGAATGCAACTGTAAACATGTATCACAGTGACTATATACAGAATGCGCCTGTAAACATGTAACACAGTGACTATATACAGAATGCACCTGTAAACATGTAACACAGTGACTATATACAGAATGCGCCTGTAAACATGTAACATAGTGACTATATACAGAATGCGCCTGTAAACATGTAACATAGTGACTATATACAGAATGCACCTGTAAACATGTAACACAGTCACTATATACAGAATGCACCTGTAAACATGTAACATAGTGACTATATACAGAATGCACCTGAAAACATGTAACACAGTGACTATATACAGAATGCGCCTGTAAACATGTAACACAGTCACTATATACAGAATGCACCTGTAAACGTAACATAATGACTTTATTTCCTACATATTTATTTTCTGTGTAAATCTGTATTTTGTTTTGTTTAATATCTTGCATTTTATTACTTTGTATTTCTGTAACAACTGTAAAATTTCAATGTTCTTGAACCCAGGACATACTTGAAAACAAGAGAAATCTCAATGTATCCTTCCTGGTAAAATCCTTTATAAATAAATAAATAAATTTTGACAGGTTATCAAGCTCGATGTTCTTGCAAATTAAAAATATTCTGGAAAAACCCAGATTTTCATCCAACATATTTATCAAATCTAAACAGCCTCTCTAACAGAATTCCTCATTTCATTGTAGCTTTGAATTCTTTGTTCTTTGGTTATAATCGCTTTTCTATTGGGGCCAATAGAAGATTTTTGGTCCAGTGGACAGTCTTATTTATAAAAAAAAAGTTCAGTTGGTTAAAATATTCCTCTTGACTCCTCCCACTTTATTTCTTGTGCTTTTTTTCTTTATTGTTGTATCTTGTTTTCATCGTACGGACACCCCAGGCACACATACCAGTAAGGGGGTTGAACTTGTAACTCTGCCCAGTGGTTCTTAGAAGCTGCTCAATCCGTCATATATCTCCTGTATATAAGGTGTATCTGCTCTCTATATTTAATGCATATGATGGACCTGGTTGAGGTTGTATTATACTTTGTTTATAGATGTATTTTGCTGCATTGGTTTTGTGATGGTGTAAAATATTGTTGTTGTTTTTTTTAACAGGAGAACAGCAAGAGTCTGAAAATGTCTGCAGGAATTAATTTTGAGGAAACCGCATCATTTAGCCTGAAGCCTCTGTCAGTAAAGCAAGAGGAAATAATCAAAGCTGAAACTCTGGATACCAAAGAAAATGTAAAAGAGCCAGAGAATTCTGGACTGTCACATGGGACTGTCCAAAAAATTGATCCGCACACAGATATGTTGGGTAATGCTGACATTACAAATTCTGTTACTTGTGGATCAGAACTTCCCCAAACCCACACAGGTCATATTAGAACCAAAACATTTCTGCACCCTGAAAGTGACAGATGTTTAAGCATGAGCGCAAGTCTTAGTACACAAAAGAGAGTTTGCACAGGGGAGAGGAAGTTTGTATGTTCTAAATGTGGGAAATGTTTTAGATCAAAGAGTCATCTTACTAAACATGAGAAAATACATACAGGAGAGAAGCCGTTTGCATGTTCTGAATGTGAGAAATGTTTTAGAGCAAAGTGTAAGCTTACTGAACATGAGAGAATTCATACAGGAGAGAAGCCGTTTGCATGTTCTGAATGTGAGAAATGTTTTAGAACAAAGGGTAATCTTACTGAACACGAGAGAATTCATACAGGAGAGAAGCCGTTTGCATGTTCTGAATGTGAGAAATGTTTTAAAGTAAAACATGATCTTACTGTACATGAGAGAATTCATACAGGAGAGAAGCCGTTTGCATGTTCTGAATGTCAGAAATGTTTTAGATCAAATCGGGAGCTTACTGAACATAAGAAAATGCATACAGGAGAGAAGCCGTTTGCATGTTCTGAATGTGAGAAATGTTTTAGGTCAAAGCGTAATCTTATTGTACATGAGAGAATTCATACAGGAGAGAAGCCGTTTCCATGTTCTGAATGTGAGAAATGTTTTAGATCAAATCGGGAGCTTACTGAACATAAGATAATGCATACAGGAGAGAAGCCATTTGCATGTTCTGAATGTGAGAAATGTTTTAGGTCAAAGAGTAATCTTATTGTACATGAGAGAATTCATACAGGAGAGAAGCCGTTTGCTTGTTCTGAATGTGAGAAATGTTTTAGAACAATGGATAAGATTACTGTACACAAGAGAATTCATACAGGAGAGAAGCCATTTGCATGTTCTGAATGTGAGAAATGTTTTAGAACAAAGGGTAAGCTTACTGTACATGAGAGAATTCATACAGGAGAGAAGCCATTTGCATGTTCTGAATGTGAGAAATGTTTTAGCGCAAAGCGTAATCTTACTGCACATGAGAGAATTCATTTATCTATTCATTCACATTGATGTAAAGTCATTTTCATGGCATGAATTGTGGAAAGGGTTTTGGCACAAAGTAGCAGAGTTACACACCTGAATGTGCAAACAGAAGAGAATTTACTCCTATATCCACTTTATGGACAAACGTATCTGGACACACGTCTTCTTTACGTGTGATGGCTGTCACTTTAGACTTGGGGCACATGGACCTAAAGATGCATTTGGGAGTTGTGCGGCTGATATGTTATATTGTTTTCCAGCCCTCTCTTACAGGGCTGAACCAAGACATGAAATGCTGCCCCCCCACGCCACCCAAAATACACCCACATCCAGGTGAGGTTGGCATTGTTTCTGTGCCAAACTGACTATTGGGCCAGGCTAAAGACAAGTGTATTTAATAGAGGGCATCCGACTCTATATAAAGCCATGTTGAAATCCCTTTTCTTGATCCTCCAACATGCTTTTATTCTGTATACAGCGATGAAATCAAACCGTTAAACAAGAAATAGAGCAATAAAACGCCAGTTTCTCGCAGTCATTTAATGCTTCACTGCATCAGAAGATTCAAAAATAAAAAAGAAAGAACAAAAGACACCAGTATACCAAACCACTAGTGCAGTGGTGGCAAACCTGGGCCATCCCAGCCATTCCTGAACTGCCAGCCGTGTGTGTCTAAGCATCATGGGACATGTCATTTCGACACATCTGGAGGGTCAAGGTTCCCCTGAATTAGTGTGTGCAAAGAGCTCCAAAAATTAGGAGTCAGTTTTTTCTTCAGACTAACAAAGCTTTACTTTCAACAACTCACGATACACTGATACCATTTTTATTAAAGAATGAGTATGAGTACCGATAGTCTTTTTTTTCTCAGGTACTCACTAATACGTTATTTAAAGTCATGTGACGCTTTCCATGAAATAATTTAGGATTTTCATGAAAGTCTGTCCAATTTATGATACTATTGGAATGTAGGGCCAGACACCCCATTAACCCACTGCACACCCTGACACCAGACCTCCTATATACACACACCCTGCCACACACAGACACTAGACCCCAGATACATGTATACCCAAGCACACCAGACCTCAGATACATGTATAGACAAATCATACCCCAGATACATGTATACCCAAGCACACCAGACCTCAGATGCTTGTATACCCAGGCACATCAAGGGTGGATCCAGACACAGGTTTCAGGTGGGGGGGGGGATTCTGCCAGTTTTGGCCAAGAGCTGGTGTTGGGTTCTCAGTGACAGGCAGATATATTTGCCCCAGCTCACATGGATATATATATTTGCCCCCAGCTCACATGGTTACATATATATCGCCCCCAGAGAGCTCACATAGATATATTTGCCCCCAGCTCTCACCTACTCTGCTGCCACTGCCAGGCTCCGCGTATCCGCCGGCATTCTACTCCCTACGAGGCGAGCGGCCGCTGACATGCAGCTTGGCCGCATGCCTAGGATGGGAACCACCTGACCAGCCGTGTTCTCGCGAGAGCATGCGCTGGTCAGGTGGTTTCCATCCCAGGCGAGTGGCCAAGCTGCTTGCCAGTGGCCGCTCGCCTCGTAGGGAGTAGAACGCTGGTGGCGATGATTCTCTCGGGGGGGAGAATTGCCCCATTACCCCCCCTGGATACTCCACTGAGGCACATCAGACCTCACATATACACACACACACAAACCTACAGGGGTGTGGAAATTTTTAAAAAAATCTACTTGTCCAATGGATTAAAGTGGTAGCCCAATATACTTGCCCTGATATGTCAAATAATTTCAACAATAGCTGCAAGTGCCTGTTTCGGATACAAAATGTATCATCCCTTGTTCACACGTTTTATACAGCGCTGCGGAATATGTTGGTGCAGTCCACAGTATGCTATGCAGTATTAGCTTATCACACTGTGGCATATATTTTATTCGCACACTGCGGCCTGCTTTGCTCACAGGATCTTATTGTGTGTGTTGGATTTGCATTGTACTTATGTTTTCTGGCTGCTCATCACCTATAGGAAATAGGGATGAGCTGTTCGGTTCGATCAGTTCGGAGTTCGATTCGAACATCGGCAGTTCGAAGGTTCGCGAACTTTGAACTTTTTAGCGTGTTCGGTTAGAGTTCAAAAATCTTTTTTTTAAAAAAAGTATAACGAATGCTTAAATAAATCTAGAAATAAAGAGACTCTTTACTACAGAATATTCTAAGCAACGGTTTATTAGATACTAGCTTTTGCCCACGGCTTCGCTCGCGTGGATTTTAGCATTTGTTAAAATTTATAGGTATACTGATAAAAGTATTCACATCCCTTTCCCCCACCCCCTTAACTGGATTTTTGGAAAATGGTAAAACACTTTTTTTTTGCATGAAGATTGTAAATATCGAATTTCACACCTGTCTGTAACATCATTGGTTTTTGAAATATAGGTATAGTGACAAAGGTATTCATCCCCCTTTTTTCCCCCTCCTACTGGATTTTTGGAAAATGGTAAAATAGGTGTTTTTTTTGTTTCTCAAGACTAATCTAAATTCCAATTTTCACGTCTGTAACATCTTCTGTTTTTGAGATGTAGGTATCCTGTTTAAAAGTGTTCACCCCTCTTTTTTTTTTTACCCCCACTTGGATTTTTGGAAAATGGTAAATCACGTTTCTTTATTTTTAAAAGATTGTAATTACCAAACTTCACACCTGTAACATCTTGGTTTTTGAACTATAGATATACTGATAAAAGTATTCAGACCCCTTTCCCTCGACCGCCCCCCCCACCTTATTTGGATTTGTGGAAAATGGCAAAACACATGTTTGGTTTTTTTCAAGAAGAATGTAAGTGCCAAATTTCACACCTGTAACATCTTTGGTTTTAGAAATATAGGTATACTGATAAAAGTATTCACCCCCCTTTTGCCCCCCTCCCACTGAATTTTTGGAAAATGGTAAAATATGTGTTTTTTTTCGTTTTCAAGACTAATCTAAATACCAATTTTCACGTATGTAACATCTTCTGTTTTTGAGATATAGGTATCCTGTTAAAAGTATTCAGTCCCCCTTTTTTTCACCCCCCCCCACTTGGGATTTTGGAAAATGGTAAAACACCTGTTCTTATTCTTCAAGAAGATTGTAAATACCAAATTTCACATCTGTAACATCTTTGGTTTTTGAAATATAGGTATAATGATAAAAATATTCAGACCCCTTTCCCCCAACCCCCCCAATTGGATTTGTGGAAAATGGCAAAAAACATGTTTGGTTTTTTTTCACGAAGATTGTAAATACCAAATTTCACACCCGTAATATCTTCGGTTTTTGAAATATAGGTATACTGATAAAAGTATTCAACCTCCCTTTTTGCCCCCCCAAAGGAATTTTCAGAACATGGAAAAAACAGTGTTGTTTTATTTTTCAAGACGAATCTAAATACCAATTTCCAGGACTGTAACATCGTCTGTTTTGGAGATACAGGTATCCTGTTTAAAATATTTAAAAAATATTCAACCCCCTTTTTTTGCCCCCCCAGTTGAATTTTTGAAAAACTGTAAAATACGCCTTTTTTTTATTTTTCAAGAAGAATCTAAATACAGATTTTCACGTCTGTAACATCGTCTGTTTTTAAGATATAGGTATCCTGTTTAAAATATTTAACATTTTCAACCCCCTTTTTTCGCCCCCAGTTGAATTTTTGAAAAACGGTAAAATGCCTTTTTTTTATTTTTCAAGATGAATCTAAATACCGATTTTAACGTCTGCAACATCTTTTGTTTTTGAGCTATAGGTATCCTGTTTAAAATATTCAACCCACTTTTTCACCCCCTTAGGGGCAGAGTTTCCAAAAAGCCTTCCTTAGTGGGTGCCCACATCATAAAAACAGTGCACCTTCAAAATTTCACGTTCCTAGGTTAAACGGTTTCAGCTGGGCGTTGATGAGTCAGTCAGTCAGGACATTTGCGTTTATGATAAAAGTATTCAACCCCCCTTTCCCCCTCCCCCAAGGAATTTTCAGAAAATGGAAAAATACGTGTTTTTTTATTTGTCAAGATGAATCTAAATACCGATTTTCACATCTGTATCATCTTCTGTTTTTAAGACATAGGTATCCTGTTTAAAATATTTAAAATATTCAACCCCCTTTTTTCGCCCCCCCCCGTCGAATTTTTGAAAATCGGTAAAATACATCTTTTTTTATTTTTCAAGATGAATGTAAATACCGATTTTCATTTCTGTAACGTCTTCTGTTTTTAAGATATAGGTATCGTGTTTAAAATATTCAACCCCCCTTTTCACCCCCTTGGGGGCGGAGTTACCAAAAATCCTTCCTTAGTGGGTGCCTACATCTTAAAAACAGTGCACCTTCAAAATTTCACATTCCCAGGTTAAACGGTTTCAGCTGGGCGTTGATGAGTCAGTCAGTCAGTCAGGACTTTCGCGTTTATATATAATTAAAAACTAATGTCTAGGTGCAAAGATTCTCACCTCTAAATGACCTGTGCTCTCAAACGGCATAAACAACAGGTGTTTAATTAGTGTTTGGAAATAACATGTGCTTCTAATTAGTCCAGTCTCATGAATTTGATACATTGTATGCAGACTGGAAGTGCTAGGTGTCGTGTGTGTGTGTGGGTCTGTGATGGCGAAGTTTCTATACATCCTACAAATCCGCCACTTCACGGGCAGGTTAAGGGGACCTCCTAGGCACGATATTTGAAGGAATTTTTCGTTTTTATTTTTAACCCTTATTTTATGGTAAACTCACTGTTCCTTTAACCCTTTCACTGCTGAGGCATTTCACCGCTGTGTGCTGAGCTCATTTTTACCGCTTTCGCTCATCATGTTTATATGCGATTTGAAACCACATTTTATTATATGACCCCAGACATATTCGATATCGTTCTTTCCGGCAGACTCGGCAGATTCATAATATATTTTTATATTTTATATGTATACGTCATGTTTTGCCTGTATATTATAACAAAAAATGCAATAAAACTTGAATTTTTAATCATCTGCCGCGTGTAAAGTGTTTTTTTTTTACCTTGTTATCAAATGAACATTTGTGGTTATATTTTTTATGGGGTGCGCTTGTACAAAAATTAGGTATGGGGACTTATAAATTTTTTTGGGAGGAATTATGTGATTTTTAGCAAACGCACACCATAGAAAAAAATCATTAGTGCAGCATCATTGTTCACATTATAATTGAAATGGGAACAATATTGCTGCATTAATAAAAATAACACAAAAAAATATATAGATTTTTTTCCCTTTATATCTGGTCATGTTGGGTATCATTTGAAAGGCCATGCTCAGGCTTTTCGATTGACACCTTCCATGACCCCCTAGCTACGGTTCTGGAGATATCGGGGTTCAAATGAACCCCCTATCTCCACCAGGGGATTCCGGGCAGCTAGGGGTTCCCCGGCTATCTGACATCATCACGCTATGCGTGAGGATGTCAGGCAGTGAGGGGGGACCCAGGGGTGGAGCCGCCATTCAAGATGGCGGCCCCCACCGGAGCTAGGCCACACTTCGGCGCCGCAAGGTGCCGAAGTGTGACCCGGTGCCTAAGGGGTTAAAGCCAGGCACCGCTTAAAAGGGGAGACTCTCCCCTTTTAAGCGGTGCCTGGCTTTTTTTTGTGGGACCTCCGAACGGATCCCCCCTCCCTTCCAGGCGATCTCCCGTCATTGCCGGGGGTCACCTGGAAATGACGTCTTCGCGCATGGCGCAATGACGTCATTTACGTCGGGAGGAGCTTGACTTCAGCGTCTGAGGACGCTGAAGTCAGAACGCCACGGGACCCCGGACAGAGAGGTGAGTATCTCCGCCGGGGGTCCCGCAAAGCTGATGACGTGTGGGACACGTCCTCCTCAGCATACAGCAGGAGTAACTGAGGACGTGTCCCACACGTCATCAGCAGTGAAGGGGTTAAAAACATCTTTTTAAAAAAACTTTTTGTCCTTGTTTCTTGTCCCCCAGGGCACTACCCAGACCCGGACATTGTTATTAAATGTTTCTATACATCCTAGAAATCCGCCACTTCACGGGCAGGTTATGGGGACCTCCTAGGCACGATATTTGAAGGAATTTATTTTTAACCCTTATTTCATGGAAAACTCACTGTCCCTTTAAAAACTTTTTTTTTTTAACTTTTTGTCCTTGTTTCCTGTCCCCCAGGGCACTATCCGGACCCCCATACACCTTTTATGGCAAATATCTAGCATATATGCCCTCTTGGAGGGCACTCTAAAAATCGAACTTTGAGTCCCATTGACTTGTATTGAGTTTGTGTTCGAGTTTGAGTTCGAACTTTTTGAAAAGTTCGAGTGTGAACCGAACTCGGGGGTGTTCGGCTCATCCCTAATAGGAAAAGAGGAAATAATAAAAGGAAAATCAATATTAGTTACAATATTTTTGGGGATTTTTTAAGACTTTTTTCAAATCCGCTCTGCACATGGGGGGGGCTCTGCACACGGGGGGCTCTGCACACGGGGGGCTCTGCACACGTGGGGCTCTGCACACGCAGTCTTCAGACATTTCTTTCACCTCTGTAGGTTCGGGGCTCATTAACCTTTTGCCGGCAGTGAACGCTCTCATGAAGCACATAAAGGGTTAACACTAGGGCTGTGCAATATTGACAAAATAATCATATTGCGATTTCTTGAATGAATATTGCGATTGCGATTTTATTTGCGATTTAGCCAATTGTTTTTGCTTTTTCAAACATGCTACATACATTCTAAATGTATTCAGCACATGGATACTACCCCAGCACATGGAAATACTGCCCCAGCACATGGATATACTGCCCCAGCACATGGATATACTGCCCCAGCTCACCTCTGTGCACCACGTGTTTGTCACGTCCTGGGTCTCTGGCGCCCCCTCTGGCTTCTATGGATATTGCATCCAAGTTCTGGACCTTTGGTTCACGTTCAAGCCTGGACCTCACCTGGACTCAATTGTTTATGTGGACTCTGTATATAAGCAGGCATCGCCCTAAGAAGGGCGCTGCCTCATTTTGGTATTCACTCTGATCCTAGCCTCCAGTTTATCCTTGTTCTCAGTCTGATCCATGTTCTCGGTTTGTTTGTATTCCTAGTCTTGATTCTAGCTTCATTCTGATCCTGATCCTGCTTCAGTGTACTCAGCTCATGCATTCATGTTCAGGTCTGTCTTGCTTAGGTGATGTTTGCATTTAAATAATCCTTTCTTAGTTCTTCTGTCTATATTCAGTTCTATGTTCTTGGTTCAAGTTCATGTCTAATATTCATGTTTTCTCTAGTTTAAATCCGGTTTATGTTCTTGCTTATGTTGCTCTAGTATTTAGCCCTCTCATGTTGTTGCTTTTTGATTAGCTATCTGTTTCATGCATTTCGTTCTGATCTGGTTCTATGTTTTGGTATTTGTATCTCAGTATTTTAGTTTATTTCTAGTGCTCAGGTCTTTAGTTTCATGTGTGTTTTTCTTGATCCTTGCTGTTTATATACTTTGCTGTTGTAAATAAATCCCTTGTTTTTGTTTATACATTCTTGGGTCATGTCTGTTAACCACTTGAATGCTAAGGACGCGCTCAGCGCGTCCTCAGCATTCCCCCTGGTATGCGGAGGACGCGCTGAGCGCGTCCTCGCATTGGGGTCAGCGTTCGGCCGGGTACCGGCCGATCGCTGGCCCCTCCGGTGCGGGCTGACATCCTGGATGTCAGCCCGGCATCCGGAGCAGTGGCCGCCATTATTATGTGTCATCGCGCCCCCGCGATGACACATAATTCAGGCGCCCCCCCCGCATGTGCGGAGGAGGCGCCTGAAAGGGAGGGGGGGGAGGTCCTTCGGACCTCTCTCCCTCCCGATCGGCGGCTCACAGGGGCTTAACCCAGGCATCATTTGGAAGGGCACAGCCTGCCCTTCCAAATGATGCCTGGCATTAACCCCTGGGGAGCTGGATCGCAAATCGGCGCTGAAAAGCGCCGATTTGCGATCCTTCCCGGGAGCTGGCCGACATCTTGGATGTCGGCCAAGCTTCCGGGAACTCCCCCAGAGGACTGGCGTCATCGTGCGCAGCACGATGACGCCAGTCCTAGCATTAACCCCTAACTGCCACGAAGTGTGGAGATAGGGAGTTCCAATGAACTCCCTATCTCCCGATCCGTGGCAGTTAGGGGTTAAATTTTGATATCGTTGGATCGGCCAGAGCATGGCCGTTCCAACGATACCAAACATGAAAGTAAAAAAAATTGTAAAAAAAAAAAAAAAAAGAAAAATAAAAATAAAAAAAAATTTAAAAAAAAAATAAAAAAAAAAAAAATAAACACTTTTTTTTTTTTTTTTTGTTTTGTTAATGCAGCAATATTGTTCCCATTTCAATTATAATGTGAACAATGATGCTGCATTAACGATTTTTGTATGCGGTGCGTTTGTTAAAAATGGTGTCATTTTCCCCAAAAAAAAATGTAACGAGACCCCATCTCTAATTTTTTTAACAAGCGCACCCCATACAAAATATATCCGCAATTGCTCGCATGTTAAAATGTGGAAAAAAAACACTTTACACGCTGTAAATTATTGAAAATACATATTTTATTGCATTTTTTGTTATAATATACAAACATGACATAACGTATACATATAATAATGACATATTATGAATCTACCGAGTCTGACGGAAAGAACGATATATAATATGTCGATGTCATATACTAAAATAAGCCTTCAAAACACGTTTAAACATGATGCGCAAAACAGGTAAAAAATGACCTCAGCACAGGGGCGGGAAAAGCCTCAGCAGCGAAAGGGTTAACTGCTCAAGTAGCTCACACCCCTTCTGTGCCATGTCAGGTCAGGCCCACCGTCACATAATGAGGCAGCCAGTACATAGTGAGCGAGCAGTAATTCTAGAGGTGCTGGAGATCCTGAGAGGAGCTAACAAGCTCATTACTCAGCACCTGGATATCCTGTATGCAAGTTTGCTGCAACCTCCTAGGGACGTCTTCCCAAATGAGCCTGTTCCAGTTCCAGTTAAAGGTTCCAGAGGACCCCTGACCCTGGAGGAAAGGGTATGGAGGAAGACTCAGGGCTTATGCTTTTATTGCGGTTCTTTCCTGCATAAAAGAATGGACTGTCAATTGCGCCCTCAGAAGTTATCCTCCATGTTCCAGCCTTACCAGGCCCCAGAGTCAACTGCCCTGCACGTCGCAGGACGTCCAAAATCCACTGCCCAACAGGGAGAAACCAGGTGTAATGCCCAGCAGTGGGAAGTCAAGAGTGCTGCCCTGCAGCATGAACAATCGAAGGTGGCTGCTCAGCAGCACAAATAATCTGAGTCTGCTGTTAGTCAGCTTCAAGTCCTGTCCATGTCAACTGTGCCTAAGCTAGCAGTTCCAGTCAAGAGTGCTGCCCTGCAGCACGAACAAATCAAGTCCACTGCCTCGCAGTGCGAGATCTGGTCCACCGTTAACCAGTTTGAGAGCCAGTCCACTGCACAGCAGTTCCAGAGACAGTGCCAAGCCAGGGTGACCGCTCCACAGTGCCAAGCCGGGGTGACCGCTCCACAGTGCCAAGCCAAGGTGGTTGCAAAGCACTGTGAGATCAAGATTGTTGCCGAGCCGGTAGCTGCCAAGCCACGCTCACCCGAGCCGGTAGCTGCCATGCCACGCTCACCCGAGCCGGTAGCTGCCATGCCACGCTCACCCGAGCCGGTAGCTGCCACGCTCACCCGAGCCGGTAGCTGCCAAGCCACGCTCACCCGAGCCGGTAGCTGCCAAGCCACGCTCACCCGAGCCGGTAGCTGACAAGCCACGCTCACCCGAGCCGGTAGCTGCCATGCCACGCTCACCCGAGCCGGTAGCTGCCAAGCCACGCTCACCCGAGCCGGTAGCTGCCAAGCCACGCTCACCCGAGCCGGTAGCTGCCAAGCCACGCTCACCCGAGCCGGTAGCTGCCAAGCCACGCTCACCCGAGCCGGTAGCTGCCAAGCCACGCTCACCCGAGCCGGTAGCTGACAAGCCACGCTCACCCGAGCTGGCTGTTGCCAAGCCACGCTCACCCGAGCTGGCTGCTGCCGCCATGACAGAGTCGCCGCAGAGCCGTGCTGCCGCCGCCAGGACCGAGTCGCCGCAGAGCCGTGATGAGGTCGCTGACCCACAGAGCCGTGCTGCTGCCGCCATGTCCGAGTCGCCGCAGAGCCGTGCCGAGGTCGCTGACCCACAGATCCGTGCTGCTGCCGCCATGACCAAGTCGCCGCAGAGCCGTGCTGCTGCCGCCATGACCAAGTCGCCGCAGAGCCGTGCCAAGGTCGCTGACCCACAGATCCGTGCTGTTGCCGCCATGACCAAGTCGCAGCAGAGCCGTGCCGGGGTCGATGACCCGCAGATCCGTACCACTGGTGCCGTGTTCGTGTTGCCGCAGTGCAGAGAGGACACTGTTGCTGTCCATTCCGCGTCCTGTATCAGGGGGAGGAGACGCAAAAGGACTGGTGCCAGTGCCTTCCAACCTGGACCCAGCTTTGGCTCCCAAGAGGTCTGTACCTCAGGCCCGCAAGCCCGAGAGTCGAGTCCTGTCCCTGCTGGATGTTTCCGAGCCTCTAACGGTGCTATTATATGTCTTGAGGACCGAGAGGTGTATGAGAGGGCTCTACGTATCTACAAGACCCATTGACTTTTTTCTTGTAATTTTTCTTTTGTCCTCTTTTGAGCATCCGGGGTCTGCTCGTAGAGGGGGGATATGTCACGTCCTGGGTCTCTGGCGCCCCCTCTGGCTTCTATGGATATTGCATCCAAGTTCTGGACCTTTGGTTCACGTTCAAGCCTGGACCTCACCTGGACTCAATTGTTTATGTGGACTCTGTATATAAGCAGGCATCGCCCTAAGAAGGGCGCTGCCTCATTTTGGTATTCACTCTGATCCTAGCCTCCAGTTTATCCTTGTTCTCAGTCTGATCCATGTTCTCGGTTTGTTTGTATTCCTAGTCTTGATTCTAGCTTCATTCTGATCCTGATCCTGCTTCAGTGTACTCAGCTCATGCATTCATGTTCAGGTCTGTCTTGCTTAGGTGATGTTTGCATTTAATATATCCTTTCTTAGTTCTTCTGTCTATATTCAGGTCTATGTTCTTGGTTCAAGTTCATGTCTAATATTCATGTTTTCTCTAGTTTAAATCCGGTTTATGTTCTTGCTTATGTTGCTCTAGTATTTAGCCCTCTCATGTTGTTGCTTTTTGATTAGCTATCTGTTTCATGCATTTCGTTCTGATCTGGTTCTATGTTTTGGTATTTGTATCTCAGTATTTTAGTTTATTTCTAGTGCTCAGGTCTTTAGTTTCATGTGTGTTTTTCTTGATCCTTGCTGTTTATATACTTTGCTGTTGTAAATAAATCCCTTGTTTTTGTTTATACATTCTTGGGTCATGTCTGTTAACTGCTCAAGTAGCTCACACCCCTTCTGTGCCATGTCAGGTCAGGCCCACCGTCACAGTGTTCTGCTCCCTGTTAACTTCCGGCGGCATGGAGCTTGGGCGCTTGACTGGGGGGAACCATGTGACGAGCCGCGAGAATGCGGCTCGTCACGTGGTTCCCCCTGCGAGCGCCAAAAGCACCATGCCGCCGGAAGTTAACAGGGAGCCAAAAATTGCAGCCTTATGCGATTTAGAAATTGCAGAGTCGGAAATCGCGATTCGATTGCGATTGCAATTAATTGCACAGCCCTAGTTAACACCTGCCTGACCTGCTGAGCTCTGCCACCTCATGGCTGCTGTGCAGTCCTGTGTGTTTGCTCATGGGTTTTAAATCACCCCTGAGCGAATAAGACATGGTGTTGGTACTGATATGCAGAATGCAGAGAGCATAGGGGGAGGGGCGGCTTAACACCAGGAAGAGTAAAAAGAAAGCTGTGTCAGGAGGGAGAGGGTTAAATCACCCGGGAAGCAGCATCTGTCCTGAGAGGAACCGGGGGTTTACTGGGAAACCAGCAGCAGAGACGGAGCTCAGGGAGGAGGAGGCCGGAGGCAGCATGTGAAGCAGCAGAGACGGAGCTCAGGGAGGAGGAGGCCGGAGGCAGCATGTGAAGCAGCAGAGACGGAGCTCAGGGAGGAGGAGGCCGGAGGCAGCATGTGAAGCAGCAGAGACGGAGCTCAGGGAGGAGGAGGCCGGAGGCAGCATGTGAAGCAGCAGATACGGAGCTCAGGGAGGAGGAGGCCGGAGGCAGCGTGTGAAGCAGCAGAGACGGAGCTCAGGGAGGAGGAGGCCGGAGGCAGCATGTGAAGCGGCAGAGACGGAGCTCAGGGAGGAGGAGGCCGGAGGCAGCGTGTGAAGCGGCAGAGACGGAGCTCAGGGAGGAGGAGGCCGGAGGCAGCATGTGAAGCAGCAGAGACGGAGCTCAGGGAGGAGGAGGCCGGAGGCAGCATGTGAAGCAGCAGAGACGGAGCTCAGGGAGGAGGAGGCCGGAGGCAGCATGTGAAGCAGCAGAGACGGAGCTCAGGGAGGAGGAGGCCGGAGGCAGCATGTGAAGCAGCAGAGACGGAGCTCAGGGAGGAGGAGGCCGGAGGCAGCATGTGAAGCAGCAGAGACGGAGCTCAGGGAGGAGGAGGCCGAGGCAGCATGTGAAGCAGCAGAGACGGAGCTCAGGGAGGAGGAGGCCGGAGGCAGCATGTGAAGCAGCAGAGACGGAGCTCAGGGAGGAGGAGGCCAGAGGCAGCATGTGAAGCAGCAGAGACGGAGCTCAGGGAGGAGGAGGCGGAGGCAGCGTGTGAAGCGGCAGAGACGGAGCTCAGGGAGGAGGAGGCCGGAGGCAGCGTGTGAAGCGGCAGAGACGGAGCTCAGGGAGGAGGAGGCCGGAGGCAGCGTGTGAAGCGGCAGAGACGGAGCTCAGGGAGGAGGAGGCCGGAGGCAGCGTGTGAAGCAGCAGAGACGGAGCTCAGGGAGGAGGAGGCCGGAGGCAGCATGTGAAGCAGCAGAGACAGAGCTCAGGGAGGAGGAGGCCGGAGGCAGCATGTGAAGCAGCAGAGACGGAGCTCAGGGAGGAGGAGGCCGGAGGCAGCATGTGAAGCAGCAGAGACGGAGCTCAGGGAGGAGGAGGCCGGAGGCAGCATGTGAAGCAGCAGAGACGGAGCTCAGGGAGGAGGAGGCCGGAGGCAGCATGTGAAGCAGCAGACACGGAGCTCAGGGAGAAGGAGGCCGGAGGCAGTATGTGAAGCAGCAGAGACGGAGCTCAGGGAGGAGGAGGCCGGAGGCAGCATGTGAAGCAGCAGAGACGGAGCTCAGGGAGGAGGAGGCCGGAGGCAGCATGTGAAGCAGCAGAGACGGAGCTCAGGGAGGAGGAGGCCGGAGGCAGCATGTGAAGCAGCAGAGACGGAGCTCAGGGAGGAGGAGGCCGGAGGCAGCATGTGAAGCAGCAGAGACGGAGCTCAGGGAGGAGGAGGCCGGAGGCAGCATGTGAAGCAGCAGAGACGGAGCTCAGGGAGGAGGATGGGTGTGTATATGTGCGCGTGAGCTGAGTGTGTATATGTGCGCGTGAGCTGAGTGTGTATATGTGCGTGGGATAGGCGTGTTAGTCCAGATGCCAAAATCACGAGTATCGCAGTCCGTAGTGATACTTTTTCATTGGACTAACGGCATCACTACGTACTGCTATAGTTGTGATTTTTTTATATATATTAATGCTTATTATTGCAGAGGTCATTTACACATCCCAGCAATTCAAAGAACTGCATCAGAGCTCATGCGCTACATTCCCCATATGCAGCACAGAACTCTGGGAAAGATATGCAAATGACATCTGCAATTGAATTTTTTTTTTGCATCCTGGGTATATGTATATATAATATATATATATGAGTAAAGCTCCAGAGTGCGTGCTGATACAGTAATGTGCTGTGTGTATGAGCGTAAAGAATCCCCTGGACCTATCAGGAAGGGGAGCATGACTGATGGCCGGTGCCTGTCAATCAAGTAAAGATCTGGATAGGCATTGGTGGAGGTTGGCAACAATGTTTCTCTTACCTGGCTTCATATTCCTCTGTTGGGGGAGTGTTCTGTCTCTTGTTTCCTGACAGCGTGAGAGGTGCAGTAAAAAGATTCAGGGCTTCCTGGGGATGGTGAGAGAAAGGGAAAGTTGTTTATTATGGCATCTACTTCTTTGGAGAGTTTGAGGGAGCATGCTGCGGCCCGGTGTGCTTCTTTGCAGGATCTGATGGTGGAGGCCATGGCGCCGTCCCGTGAGAGATCCCCCGAGGAGAGGGTTGAAATGCCCCCGCGGAGGATGGAGAGGCGTTCAAAACCCCTGGCGCGTTTGAGCCCAAGTCCCCCGAGGATTCGGGGAAGGAGGAGAAAGGGAGAGGTTGCAGCTGAAAATGATCCTGGTTCCCCTTCCTCTGACGGTTCCATCATTATGGATACACAGCAGAGGGCCCCTCGTGCGGGGTTGAGACGGCGAGTGAGTGCGGCGCAGCGGGCGGTGGCTTCCCCGGTTGTGACAGGTCATCAGGACGAGGGTGAGAGGGAAGAAGAGGAGGTACGCACCCAAAAAGATAGCCACCGGCTCCAGAGATCCAGGAGCCCACGTGCGCAGCAGGCACTTCCGGTGGAGAGAGGAGGAAGAGCATCCACTTCCGCTCCCAGGCCCCCTCCTGTTCGGCGCAGACCGGCTGCGTCACGGCCGGCGCGTCGGGCACGCCCACAAAATGGCGGCGCCCGCCAGAGGAGCGCTGAAAATCAGCAGGGAGAAAATTCTAATCGGAGGTGAGAATTTGGTGGCAGTGGCTGGGAGGAGATCGGTGCTGCCATCCAGGCCCTCTGGAGAAGATACTCTGAGTCTGGGGAGTCCTGATCGGCGCTCTCAGGCTGGGAGTGGCTGGATTCGTGGTGCTGGTGGGAGACAAGAGATGCCGGTTCGTGCAGGAAGCGGTGGAGCAGTTTGCTCATCGCTGGAGCCTGAGGTCCCGGTGGTTGCTGAGGGTCCATCTCTCCTATTGGCTGCACGTGAGTCTGACTTGGGGTCGGTTGCGGGTTCGCCGGGCGGCAGGGAGGCCGCCTGTCTTGGTGCATTACCGATGGGGTTAATGGAGACCCTGATCGCGGCTGTTCGGCGCTGGCAGGACGAGTCAGTGGCTGGTGCTAATGTGATTGCGCTCGGGTCGAATGTGGGGATTTCGGCTTCAGCTACGGTACCGGGGCGTGGTATAGCACAAGGAGTGGGGCAGCTGGGGATGCTTGGCACCAGCGGGCGGACATGCCAGGCTTGGTGGGAGCGCTAGGGTCGGTGGCCAGCAGGAGTTTGGAGGCTTCAAGGGCACACGGAGTTGGTAGTTCAGGGGTCTTGGCGCTGGCTCCGGTAGGTGCGCTGGCAGCGAATGCTGGTGGGTTAGTAGCACCTGACTCAATGGTTGCGGCTGCTCCCTCCCTTGTGGGAGTTCCAGGCGCAGCGGCGACAGTCCTCAATGCGTCTGGTGGCGGGGGTCCGGGGCTATCCGCAGGGTCAGTTGTGGTGGCGGCGGCTCCTGATGGGAAGCTATATGGGTCTTGCGAATTATCTCCAATGGGTCTTCAAGTAACTAGTGAGATACGGGAGAAAATCTGGAAGGGCGAGTACGTTGATATGCTCACATTGATCTCAATAGATAGGGAACCGGTAGACCGCCCGAGGCAACCTGATCCTTTTGTTGAGGAAAAAGAGAAAGACAAATTGAAGACATTGCCTCCCACGTTTGGCAATTGGCTTCAAGGGTTTTTAGCCTACTGCGCGATTCTATGCGAGAAGTTTCCGGAGCGCGGCACGGCTTTATTCGCTTACATTGATTTGATATGGGGAGAGTATAAAATCTATGTTGGGCAGTGCTGGTTCCGCTATGACCAGCAGTTTCGGCAAAAGATGGCGGTGCGCCCGGGGATGCGGTTTGATGTGCAGGATACGAATTTATGGCTGTTGCTTATGAAGCCTAATCGGCCGGCGGTGGCTCCCTTTACAGGATCCGCGGCACCTAGAACCCCGGGAGTGCCTGCGGGGACCGGAAAGGGGTGGTGTTGGCTCTTCAACGAGTCCACCTGCCGTTCGTCCTCATATTGTAAATTTTGACATGAATGCTCGCTCTGTGGGGGTCCCCACCCGGCATTTAGGTGCTTTAAAAAAGGCCAAGCTCCAACTCCCAGACCTTTCGGGAGGGGACAGTTTGGTCGGCGGGATATCACCGGTGACCGTGCGGGCTCTGCTGCCCTGGCTCGGCAAGTATCCTAATCGGCGGAGTGCGGTTTTATTGCTGGAAGGCTTTCGGGATGGTTTTGTGATTCCACATGTTTATTCGGACTTTCCTCAGTTTTCCCGGAATTTGATTTCTGCGGGGCAACACTCGGAAGTGGTGGCTAAAAAAATTGTCTGGTGAGGTGCGGCTGGGGCGGATGGTGGGTCCTTTTGCGGAGCTTCCCTTCCCCAATCTACGTGTGTCTCCATTGGGCGTGGTGCCCAAGAAGGAGGAAGGCAAGTTCCGTCTGATCCACCACCTGTCCTATCCAGCCGGGTTTTCGGTTAACAACGGCATTGGCAAGGATGATTGCCGGGTGCGGTATTCCTCATTTGACGAGGCGTTACAGCTTGTGCGGGACGCGGGGCCGAGTTGTTTGCTTGCTAAGGCTGACGTGGAATCGGCTTTTCGTTTGTTGCCAATTAGGCCGGATTGTTACCATTTGCTGGGCTGTGAGTTTCGGGGTAGCTACTACTATGATCGGTGTCTCCCCATGGGCTGCTCAATTTCTTGTTTTTATTTCGAGCTATTTTCTTCGTTTTTGCACTAGGTAGTGTGTCGGCGAGCGGGGCGGAACTCGGTGGTCCATTATCTCGACGATTTTCTGTTTGTGGGACCGGCGAGTTCTGTTGATTGCGCGGAGTTGCTGCAGGTTTTTAGGGAGGTAGCCGGGGAATTTGGGGTGCCGCTGGCGGAGGATAAAACGGAAGGTCCTAGCCGTTTGATCGCTTTCCTGGGTATTGAGATCGACACAGTGCTGCGTGTTTTTTGGCTACCGGAACTTAGGTAGATGGCGTTCGAGCCGCTTTCATTCCTATGTGCTCCCTAATTTTCTTTGATTTCAGGTTCCCCCCAAGGATGGTTTGGATTCTCGGACATTCCTACGTACATTTGGCGGCCAAGCGGGCTGAGCAACGGCCACACGGCAGGAACCTTGGTTTTCCAGCGGAATTGGTAACGATTCGTTGGATAGGTATCCGGGGTTTAAGTTGGGCCCAGGTGGTTCAGGAATGCAAGTTTTTGGCAAGGCTGTTTCTAAGGAGGTTGTAGTAGTGCTGCACGCTGGGGGGGAACGACTTGGGGGCACTTAGATCAGTGGATTTGATTAGTCCATGAAGTTCGATTTGGCCTGTTGTTTTGCCATGTTTCGGGGTCTATCTTTAGTTTTTTCTGAGATTATTTCTCGCCCCCGTTGGGATGAGTTTGCGGCCCCCCGGGCTCTGGACAGGGCTCGTAAGAGGGTATATCGGGAGGTCTCTAAGTTTGTCAGTAAGTTAGGGGGGGTGGCAGTTCGCCACACGGAATTGGAGGGAGATAATCGGAACGTCATGAGGGGAGATGGAGTGCATCTCACGGAGATTGGGTTGGACATATTTTTGGTTGGTTTAACTTCAGGAGTGGAGGAGGCGCTGTCTGCGGGGAGCGCAGAGGCAGCCGCTAGGGCACTAGGGCGGCCCCTGGCGTTGGCGGGTTTCCTGGACAGCGGTGCTTTAAGGATGGATAAGCCGCCTTCGGGTGAGGCTATGGGGAGACGAACCTCGCTTGCGGGGGAAGAGCTCTTGGTTAACATATTGGTGGAACTGCCTATTGCATTGGGCAACAGGGCAGAGGTAACATACAAAGCACTGCAAGTTATAAGTTTATATTTATTCAATAAAGCTGTGACCCATGCCCATTCCAATTTATATAGGTGTTGTGTGGTTATTATAGTCCGGTTAAAGGGTATGGGCTGGGAAGGTCACAGGCCTACGCAGTCATGCATAGTGTGTATGAGCGTATCCCGTGTATCAATATGTGTGGAACCAGGAAGGAGAGTGTTTGTAACCAGGGGGAAGGATATATGTGTTACACTGCAGCTCAGCAGGATATAGGGGAGGAGTCACATGGACACGGACTAGTTAGCAGAACTGTAGATTAGAACCTGTTATAAGATGATCTCTTAATAAATATATAAAACCCTGCAGCTGGAGTCAGAGACAATATTTACAGAATCAGTCTCATTTATACATGGTGGCAGCGGATCTAATTTGAAAACTACTCCAAAAGCAGATATGGAAGGTTTAAAAGCACCCATTCTCCTGGATTTTCAGGCAAGAAATCTGTCTCAGGCATGGAAGAGATGGAAAGAAGAAATGCTTCTATACACAGACCTGGTCCTGGTTGATAAACCAGAAGAGATGAAGGTAAAGCTGTTCCTGTACTTGATTGGGGATAAAGGCAGAGAGGTTAAAGACACCCTTCTCCCAGGAGTGGCAGCTCCCTCACTGACTGTCCTAATGAAAGCATTTGATGATTATTGTGAGCCAAAACAAAATGAGACTGTGGAAAGATATCATTTTTTTTCACGGAGTCAGAGGGAAGAAGAAGCATAGACGCATATGTCACAGAGCTGCGTACACTGGCAGCCACCTGCAATTTTGGTAATATCAGAGACTCTTTAATAAGGGACAGAATTATATGTGGCACAAGAGATTCTAACCTCAGGGAATGTTTACTGAGAGAAGTGGACTTAACACTTGATAAATGTCTACAAATCGGCAGAGCTGCTGAACTGTCTACAGAGAGGGTGAAGCTCCTGGAGAGGTCCAGCACCGGTGCAGTGTCAGTCCATGGAATGGAAACAAGCTACACTCTTAGGAAGAGTCCGAGCAGAATGGCAGAGACTCCACATAAGATAATACAGTGCATATATTGTGGTAAGCGTCACGAGAAACTGAAAGAGAAATGCCCAGCATTTGGAAAGCAATGTAAGGGGTGCGGTAAGGCCAATCATTTCATTAACCAGTGCCGTGCCAGTCTGCACCAACAAAGGAAGCCGGCAGTACAAGCTGTATATAAGGAAACAGCGGATTCAGAGGAATACGAAGACATTCTGGGTCTGACTTTGGAACCAGCTTTTCAGATTTGTGCACTGAAGAAATCTACGAGCAAATTTTCATCAGCTTTGTTTGCTACCATGCTCATCGACCAGCAAGCTGTGAGATTCCAAATGGATTGTGGGGGCGACTGCAATGTCCTACCAGCAAGGATGGTGAAAGACCAATCTAAAATTCTACCCTGTGATAAGATACTAAGGATGTACAATAAGAGTACACTGACACCAGTAGGGATATGTAAGCTCAAAATAAGGAACCCATGCAATCAAAAGTTATATCAGGCTGAATTTGTTGTCATTGACTCAGAGCTGTGTCATCCTATACTAGGAAGTAGAGCTATCCAAGCCATGGATCTGATCTCGGTGCAGCACCAAAATATCCTAACTGTGGAACAAGACAGCAAACAGTCAGATAGCGCTATGTGGGGCTGGTCAACCATCAACAAGGAGTATGCTGATATTTTTCAAGGAGTGGGCTGTCTAGAGGGAAAATTGAAATTGGAAGTGGATGCTCTTGTACAGCCTGTTAGACTTCCAAAACGAAAAGTTCCTGTATCATTACTCAAACCCCTTCAAGAGGAGCTCGCCAGTTTAGAAAAACAGGGGATTATCACCCCTGTAGAGAGAAGCACAGACTGGATTAGTAGTATGGTGATAGTGAAGAAACCATCAGGGAAGTTAAGGATTTGCATTGACCCTAAGCCTCTAAATAAAGCTTTGAAAAGGAGCCACTATCCTTTGCCTACACTTGATGACATACTTCCTGATCTAGCAAGGGCAAGATTTTTTCAGTGTGTGATGTAAAGAGTGGATTTTGGCATATCGAATTAGAGGAAGACTCCAGCTACTTAACCACTTTTTCTACTCCTTTTGGCCGATACCGGTGGGTTAGGATGCCTATGGGTATTAGTCCTGCCCCAGAGGTTTTTCAGAGAAAACTAAATCATGCACTGGAAGGGCTACCAGGTATCAGGGTTATTGCAGATGATATCCTGATTGTAGGAGAAGGAGAAACTGATGTGGAAGCCATTAAAGATCACGATTAGAAGCTGAGGAAGTTACTAGATCGTTGCAGAGAACGACAGCTCAAACTAAATCCAGAGAAATTCCAGTAAGAAAAACTGAAGTACCTTATATTGGTCACTTATTGTCAGCCCAGGGACTTCAAGCAGACCCCAGCAAAGTAAAAGCCATTACTGAAATGCCCAGACCCACAGACGTTAAAGGAGTACAGAGATTTTTGGGGATGGTGAACTATCTTTCAAGGTTTTGTGAGAACATATCAGATGCAGGTGAACCTCTGCGCCAACTAACCCAGAAGGATGCAGTGTGGGAGTGGACTGAAGTGCAGGAAGGGGCATTTCAGCAGATCAAATCAAAAATCAGTTGTGCGCCAGTACTCAAGTATTATAACCCAGAAGAACCATTGGAACTACAATGCGATGCGTCAGAGAGAGGTCTGGGAGCAGCACTGATGCAGAGTAAGCAACCGTTAGCTTTTGCAAGCAGAGCATTGACGGAGACAGAGCAAGGTTATGCCCAGATTGAGAAGGAGTTGTTAGCAGTCCTCTTTGGCATGGAAAAATTTCATCAATTCACATTTGGACAAACAGTAGCTGTACAGTCCGACCATAAGCCCCTTGAAAGCATTATGAAGAAACCTTTACTTAAAGCACCCCGACGTCTTCAGCGTATGATGTTACGTCTTCAAATGTACGATGCATGTATCAGATACTGCCCAGGAAAGTCTCTGGCAGTGGCAGACACATTGAGTAGGGCTTATCTGGACGAGGGTTCCGTGGAGGGCTCAGTGGAGCACCAGATTGAAACGGTAAACATGCTCCAATATCTACCCATCTCAAACAGGAGACTTGACGCTATACAAAAAAGCACCGATAAAGACAAGACTTTACAAGCAGTGAAGCACATTGTTTTTGGGATGGCCTCATGCAAAGGAACTGGTACCTCTAGAGGCTTCACCATTTTACCACATACGTGATGAACTGAGTGTACAGGATGGTGTACTATTCAAAGGCGAGCGAGTTGTTATACCATCTGAACTTCGATCTGATATTATGTCTCGGATCCATTCTTCACATTTCGGCGTGGAAGGATGTCTACGTAGAGCCAGGGAATCTGTTTACTGGCCAGGAATGAATGCGCAGTTGAAAGAGTACATTGACCAATGTGACATATGCCGGTCATTTGATACTAAACAACAAAAGGAGACCTTGATGCCTCATGAGATCCCAACTAGACCATGGGAAAAGATCGGTACTGATTTGTTCACATTCCACGGACACGAGTATTTAACCCTTTCGCTGCTGAGGCTTTTCCCGCCCCTGTGCTGAGGTCATTTTTACCTGTTTTGCGCATCATGTTTAAACGTGTTTTGAAGGCTTATTTTAGTATATGACCCAGACATATTATATATCGTTCTTTCCGTCAGACTCAGTAGATTCATAATATGTCATTATTATATGTATACGTTATGTCATGTCTGTATATTATAACTAAAATATGTATTTTCAATAATTTACAACGTGTAAAGTGTTTTTTTCACATTTTAACATGCGAGCAATTGCGGTTATATTTTGTATGGGGTGCGCTTTTTAAAAAAATTAGAGATGGGGTCTCGTTACATTTTTTTTTGGGGAAAATGACACTATTTTTAACAAACGCACCGCATACAAAAATCGTTAGTGCAGCATCATTGTTCACATTATAATTGAAATGGGAACAATATTGCTGCATTAACAAACCCAAAAAAATAAAAAAAAAGTGTTTATTTTTTTTTTTTAATTTTTTTTTAATTTTTAATTTTTATTTTTCATTTTTTTTTTTTTTTTACAAAATTTTACACTTTCATGTTTGGTATCGTTGGAACGGCCATGCTCTGGCCGATCCAACCATACCAAAATTTAACCCCTAACTGCCACGGATCGGGAGATAGGGAGTTCATTGGAACTCCCTATCTCCACAGTTGGTGGCAGTTAGGGGTTAAGTCTAGGACTGGCGTCATCGTGCTACGCACGATGACGCCAGTCCTCTGGGGGAGTTCCCGGAGGCTTGGCCGACATCCAAGATGTCGGCCAGCTCCGGGAAAGGATCGCGAACCGGCGCTTTTCAGCGCCGATTCGCGATCCAGCTCCCCAGGGGTTAATGCCAGGCATCATTTGGAAGGGCAGGCTGTGCCCTTCCAAATGATGCCTGGGTTAAGCCCCTGTGCGCCGCCGATCGGGAGGGAGAGAGGTCCGAAGGACCTCCCCCCCTCCCTTTCAGGCGCCTCCTCCGCACATGCGGAGGGGGCGCCTGAATTAGGTGTCATCGCGCCCCCGCGATGACACCTAATTCTGGCGACTGGTGGTCCGGATGCCGGGCTGACATCCAGGATGTCAGCCCGCACCGGAGGGCCAGCGATCGGCCGGAACCCGGCCGAACGCTGACCCCAATGTGAGGACGCGCTCAGCGCGTCCTCAGCACACCAGCGGGAATGCTGAGGACGCGCTGAGCGCGTCCTTAGCATTCAAGTGGTTAATAACGGTGGACTATGACTCTAACTTCTGGAGATAGACCAGATTCAGGATACAAGATCAACAACAGTGATAGAAAAATTGAAGGCTCATTTTGCCAGATATGGAATCCCAGACACTGTATGTTCAGATAATGGACCCCAGTTTATTTCGATGGAGTTTAAAGAATTCAGTATGAATTGGGACTTTGACCACATTACCTCATCACCAGGATATCCCCAAGCAATGGGAAGGTAGAGTCGGCAGTAAAAACGGCCAAGAGACTCCTGCAAAAGGCTGTGTCCTCTGGTAATGATCCCTACCTAGCATTATTGGATCATCGCAACACACCAACGCAAGGTCTGGAGTGCAGTCCTGCTCAAAGACTGATGGGTCGAAGGACCAAATCGTTACTTCCCATGAGAGGAAGTCTGTTAATGAAGGATCACGGATGAATGACAGCACCAAATTCTATGCACAAAACAACGTGCATTGCAAGCCGCTCAATATAATAGGGGAGCCAAAGACCTGCGGCCTCTAAATGTGGCGAACAGGTGTGGGTACAACCACCAATTAACCAGGGAAAAGAGTGGCGGAAAGCTTGCCTAAGAGCCCCTGCTGGAATCAGGTCCTATGAAGTTGTAACAGAGTCAGGACAAGTTCTGAGAAGAAATAGGAGGCACCTGAGAGGCACTGGACGATACAGGCCTCAAATAAGGCCCCAAAGTAGCAATCAAGAGGAATATGACACGGACGAGACAAACCAGCCATCAATAGCAAATACCCCAGAAGAAGATCAGGAAGAACCACACTGTGAAATATCAGACACAGAAAGACTGGGGGATGACACCAATGTTCTACGAGAACAACCACAAGGATACAGAAACACCCAGACTAGAAGCGAGAGATCCATCCTAAAACCAGCATATCTAAATGATTATGTGGACTAACATGTGACCCACTACAAGAATCCGTTTCACGATCCATCTACCTCCTAGACTTGAGCTAAAGGAAACAACTTCCATTTTCCCAAAAAGGGAAAGATGTATCAATATGTGTGGAACCAGGAAGGAGAGTGTTTGTAACCAGGGGGAAGGATATATGTGTTACACTGCAGCTCAGCAGGATATAGGGGAGGAGTCACATGGACACGGACTAGTTAGCAGAACTGTAGATTAGAACCTGTTATAAGATGATCTCTTAATAAATATATAAAACCCTGCAGCTGGAGTCAGAGACAATATTTACAGAATCAGTCTCATTTATACATCCCGGAGCTCCACAGTAATAAAACTCACGCTCATACACACCGCACATTACTGTGAGTATTATTACTGAGGTGCTCAGTGATACGCTCATACACACCGCACATTAACTTCCTTTATGTTTACATTGCTTTGTAATATTGAGCGTGTGTTTTAGGGGCGGAGTTAAGGGTAGGGGTTGGGTGGGGCAACTGGTGGCGAGTAACTCTTAAGGCCTGGCTAGTAGCTCAGGACCTGAAATTTTGAACCCTGATCTACAGCATGAAAAGTGTTTTTTTTTTCACATTTTATCATGCAAGCCTTTGCGGTTATATTTTCTATGGGGTATATTTGTTAATAAAAATTAGAAATGGGGACTCGTTACATTTTTTTGGGGTGAAATTACGTGATTTTAGTAAACACCCCCATAGAAAAAATTGTTAGTGCAGCATCATTGTTCACATTATAATTGAAATGGGAGCAATATTGTTATTTTTTTTATTTTTAATTATTTTTTCTTTACATTTCACATGGTCATGTTTGGCGTCATTAGAAAAGCCATGCTCTGGCCATTTCACTGATACCAAACATTAACCCCTAGCTGCCATGGATCGGGAGATAGGGGTTACAATGAACCCCCTTTCTCCACCATAGGTGGCAGCTTGTGGTTAACTCCCGAACTGACGTCATCGCGTCCATGCGCGATGATGCCAGTAGGCAGAGGGAGATCCCGAAAGCTTGGTTGACATCCAAGATGTCAGACAACTCCAGGAGGGGACCGCGATCCAGCCCCCAAGGGGTTAAAGGCAGCCACTGCTTTGAAGGGCAGGCTCTGCCCTTCAAAGCGGTCCCTGCCTTCTTTTGTGCCCCAAGCAGATCGGGAGGGAGAGAGGTCCAAAGAACCCCTCCCATGGGCATCTGCAGAAATTTTTCCAAGGTGGGGCAAGATTTTATTGGCATCCATATTCTGCCCTTTTGACAATGTTATGGAGGGGACAGTCATAAAATAATGCGTAGTAATACAGAGGCTGCGAAACATGATGCAAGTCTGATAGAAGAATAAAAAACGGGACTACTCCTCCGACCAGGAATTTCCTATGGGAGAGATACAGGAGGCTGTTTGGACCCCGGTATCTCCTGAACTATGGATGGTAGGGGGTCATATGATGTAACATAAATTAAATAAAATAAGAAAACCAATGATGGTGCTCTGTGATACACTAATACACCACATTACTGTGAGTATTATTTCTGTGCAGCTCTGTGATACACTCATGCACACTGCACATTACTGTATCACAGTGCTGCACAGCAACAAAACTCACAATAATGTGCGGTGTCTGAGCATTTTTTGCAGTGTAGATCTGTGACACGCTCATAGACACCGTACATTGCTGTGAGTTTTGTTGCTGGGCAGCACTGTGACACACTCATACACATAGCACATCACATTGCTGCACAGCAACAAAACTCACAATGTGCGGTGTGTATGAGCATTTGTTGCTGTGCACTATACTGTATCATAGAGCTCCTCAGCAATAAAACTCAATAATGTGCAGTGTGTATGAGGGTATCACAGAATCCACAGCAATAAAACTCACAGTAATGTGCTTTATTTGGAAATTAGGGTTAGAAAGAGAGTGAAAGTGACAGAGTGCTAGAGGAAATGCCAAAGGAGAGGGGGGGGAGGGGAAAGAGAAAAAGTAAAAGGGAGAAGAACATTAATGAGGGGAAAGAAAGAAAATTAGAGAAATAGATTAATTAGGAGAGATGGTAAAACAGACAGATGAAAAACAAGGAGAAAGACAGATAAAGGGACACACAGAAGCACAGACAGATAGGTGGACAAACCTCCCCCTCCCCCATAGTCACCTGCCTCTTGCTTCCAACTCTCCCAGCTGCTCCTCTTCCTGGCTGTCTCCTGGTATCACAGGGTCCTGATTCTGGTCACATGACAGGCAGGGGATACTAGGACGTGCTCAGCGTGTCCGTTGCAGCCAAGTGGTTAACAGAAACCGAAAAAACTCTAGTTCAAGCTCTCGAGTCGCAACCTGACCTCGAAGATCTCGGGAGAGCGTGGCTGGAGGACCCAGCGAGTGCTCCCCCACCCCCCACGAGGAGGGGGGGGTATATGTATCCAAACCCAGGCGCCAGGACAACATTTCTAGTCGCCATGGTGATGACCTGGCGCTGTTTTGTTGAGCCCTGTTGTAGACAAATGTTCACTAATGTCACCCTTATTCTCACAACTGGCACAGAGGATGCCCATGCACTGATGTCTCCCACATAAACATTATGTAGCGCTGGCTTAAAACCCTGTTGCTGTAGTACTTATTTTTGGCCACCAGAGGGAGACAAGCGCAATGTAAGACACTGGACAATGGGACTACATTTTCCAGCATGCTTTGCAGGGGGGAACAGGAAGTGGGTGGGGAGGAAAGACTTACATCCGCAGCCTCGTGGAGAGAACAGGCAGAGCGCGCAGAGGAGTGAAGGGAGCAAGACGCACGTGAGACAGACAACGATCGTGACCAGGCCGGAGCGCAGGTGCGGCCTTGCGGAGCTGGAGATCGGTTCACTTTACTTGCCAAAGACCTAGTGATCCACCGCTGAGAAGTTTACACAGATACAGAGTTGCTGAAGGACCCCGAGTTAGGAGACCGCAGATGATCTAATGGGAGTGCAGGCGGTGAGCTGAGCATCTTGTGGCAGAAACAGACAAGCAAGACAGCGGATCCGGTGACACAGAGTCCCAGTCAAATCGAGCGGAGAGACGTCCTGGGTCGAGCAGAGCGCAGAGTATCTGTCGGATGGGTGAGAGGCCTTCCCGGCCACAGTAAAAATAATAAAGCACGCTGCAGTTTTGTCAAAACCTACAGGGCCCCAACGTGACTAGTCGAAGACACATTGAAATCATTCACTGGCCAGTTGAATCTTGTACCCGGGTACCAATACACGCATACACGTACACTTTCTTGGGACACAACCTGTAAGGGACTCACACTCCAACCACGAAGGGGTTAAAATTCTTTTTTTATTTTCCGCTGCGCGTTTCTCGCATTACGAACTACTGTAAATATATATACGTATACCGTGTTGCTCTTTATATGCCAGTTTATTCAGTAAACTATAGAACTTATAAAATCCACAACAGTGCTGGTGTATATTTATTCCCTAGTGCGGGGAGACTAACCCGAGGTTTAAATTCAGCGGCTCCTCCGGGAGTGAGCGCTACAATTACAAAGAATATAAAGTCACAATAATAGATAAAACCATAAATAATAAAGTAAAAAGGAATATAAAATGTATATACATGTATTATATATTTGAAGAAAAGGAGATTAAAATCCATGTCTGCAGCAGCAGGGTGATTTAAGGATATCTTGGGCACAGCTCAAGTGCCCATGCTGTGGGCAGTGTATGATAAGTGCTGCCACGCTATACACTTGGATAAGTAATACGGCTGCCCTGCTGGATCAGGCAATCTCCGTTTAATGGAAGGGAGATCCTCATTTAACCCTTGATTAGCAGTTTATTCCCCTAAGGATGGGGTTCAGCCCAGTCACATTGCTGTGCACCCGGATCCCTGCACCCTGTGCTGTGGTTAAACTCACCCTGGCATAGGAAGGAGAGTCTCCAGTCTCATTGAGCAGACCTGATCACTCAGCAGGCAGGCTGACTCCAAAAATGAGAAAATATCCAACTTGTGGGAGGAGAGACAAGCTGCCGCAGCCTGAGAGGCATCCGCCCACACACGCCTTGATCCTGCTCTTCCACTCCTGAACCGACTGGCTGGATGTGTGTAGCACAGTTACCCGGCAGCACTGCCCCAAGATGCTGCCGCCGGCGCTGCTAAACAATATGGCAGCGGCCAACCCATGGAGTTTGCCGCATGGAGCCGTTGCTCCAACCCACACCATTATCGGGCCCGCCCTGCTCTATGTTGAAGACACCCTGTACCTACATTTCTGGGTGCAGATTGTTTGTGTTTTCTGTGTCCCACCCCCCTGATGTCCCTGTTACATTATTATTCCCTTATGTGCATCTGTAAACAATGGATTTCTTTGTTTCCCCTGATTCCATCCAACCCCCCCCCCCTGATCTGGTTTAAACCAGATTTCTCTGCGTATGGGCGTATGTGTGGGAAGGGGGGGCTATTCAATATGGAAACGCCGGGGCGTGTTTTACCATTGTATTCTGCACATCCCCCTGTCTGTGTTTGTAATTGGAAACCCTAAATAAAGTCATTCCCAGTTTTGTTTTCACTCTGTAAAGAGCTCCGGCTGTTGACTGGGTGGGCTTGGGCCAGAATCCGTTCTGCTTCGGGACACTGACAGCAAGGAGAGCTTTGTGCACGTGGGTACGGGACCCCACATTACATTACTGAATTCAGGTGTTTCAAGCCGAGCCTTTGCCTCTGGTTTATAAAATCGAGCCCCCAGCCCCGCAGTCTGCATTTACAAACAATTGTGACCAAAATGGGTCGTTCGGAAGAGCTCAGTGAATCCAAGCTTGTATTGTGATAGAATGTCACCTGTGCAATAAAACACAAAACAGAAAATAAGGATTGTGTGTAATACTAGTACACAAGCAGTGGGGGTTTAACAATAAAACAAAACTCCATTAGATCATATAAGTACTAATAGTAAGGACAATAATAAACATGGTGGGGTAACCCCGTTCATTCCGGTATGTGATCAAAATAGAGCTAAATTATACCTAGCAGACTTACATACCTATGTGTCTGCAAACCTATGAATGCCCTCTAGGGGGAGACTCCTTGATAATATCAATACTCCAGGTTCCCAACTCCGGTCCTCAAGTACCTCTAGCAGGCTAGATTTTTATTTTTTTAAACGAGGGTTTTTATTGAGAAGGTTACAGTACAAATATTGTTCATCGAACATCTACATGAGTGATCATACAGTAAACCAAACCTATCAATAAGAAGTTAGACTGTACTGTAACCTCTCTGGTTTTGTGCGAAACGGGCCAGGAAATGGGGGAAGGGAGGGTCAGGACTATCCCGAGCTGGGGGGCTACACAATATATGTGTTCCTTGGGACATCTCTAGCAGGCCAGATTATAAGGATTACCTTGTGGAAATGCAGACTGAATCCTGCAATCACTGAGCAACAAATCACATCCCCTGTGCTGTGCTTCACATATCCTGCAAACCTGGCCTGTTAGGGCTACTTGAGGACCAGGGTTGGAAACCACTGCTCTAGGTTATTCAAGCTAAAGCCACATTGAATTGCAATATTATCAATACCATAGGCCAGTGGCAGCTCTTTAATTAGGCAAAGTAGGTGCCGCCTAAGGCCTCGCACCTACAGGGCCTCGCGGCTGCCAAATTTGCATCATCCACGCACTGCCCGAGGGCCCCGGTGGTGGGGGGGCCTTGATCAGGGATTGACAAGGTGTCTGCTCACGGACACAAGGTCCTTGCACTGTCTGCTGCCGGCGCCGTGATCACTGTAAGGCTGGCCTGGGACGGAAGAGCAGGACAATTCATTTCCTGATGTGTCACGTGATTGTGGGCGGCACAACTCAGAACGCTGGCAACAATGTGACCAAGGATAGGAACCTGAAAGGATCAGCGTGAGCTCCCCCTGTGCCAGAAGCTCAAAGCCGCCGCCAAACACTTAGCACACAGAGGTGTGGAGGAGGTGGCTGGGAGCTGCAGGGAAGAGGCCGTTGGAAGAGCAGCCCAGAAAGGAGGGAGAGGGACGCTTCACTGAGCACAGAATTCACTGAGCACAGAGAAGGTATGCGTGAGGGGGGGGGCACGGCCGTAGAAGGGAGGACTGCTGTGCCCAGGATCATTAACTCCTTTCTGCCTTACTTACACAAACCGTTTGAGTGCTGGACTTAAATATATACAGCAATCTCCCTGGGGGGGGTACCATAAACCAGACTTAGGCTGGGCGCCCACTGGCACCGTATTTGTGCGATGGTGCGATCATCAGATATCGTCCGTCATCGTCCGTCCGATCCAACAACATGCAGGTGAATGGACCATCGTCCATTGCGTCTGACGTCCGTCTTCCAGCGACGGGTAAAGACGGCATCAGATGGGCGATCAGAACCAAATCACTCGTTTGCATGGCATGTATTTCAGCAGATCAGAGAAGATGGATGTGGAGAAACTGATCAGGGGAGATATAAAAGCTTGTAAAATAAACTATATGTATGTGAGATGTGTGGGACTAGCCCTGTTTGTGGAGGGGTAGGGCAGGGAAGGCTCCTTGGTTGATTGTAAGCTCTTGGGTCCTCTCTGCTACTGTTCTGTGTGTACTTGTATGTATATTTGTATTCTGTCTCACCCATTGTCCCACAAAGGACTGCAGTGTTTAAAGAAGCAGAATGAACGGTGTTTTATATGTAAAGCCAGTTTATTCTGGTTTTGGCAGTCTCTGCACTCCACCTGAAATCTATATGATCGTCCGTAGTTGTTCCGACGGATCGCTTGCAGTGGAAGACCCTGGTCAGACCTAGTCGGACATCTGACGTCGTCCATGGTCTGACGAACGCATCGGTTGTCCGACTACGGTGCCAGTGGACGCTCAGCCTAATCCTTCTGTTCTGTCAGACTTCCTGCAGCTCTTATCTCCACACTCAGTTCCCAGACAGAGCACAGCAAGGGTTAGTGGTTTAAAGGGACATGCACGGTGGTCAGCCACAGCCTTGCAACACATGAGACCTGGAGATATACAAATATACAGGTTACATATTATGTGTATTTATAGAGAAGGAGGCTGTACGTGTATAGCATATCTCCTCCAGGTCTCATAATATATACAGCCTCATTGTCTATATAAATACACAGGGTATACATACAGTGGCAAGAAAAAGTATGTGAACCCTTTGGGATTATGTGGAGTTTTGCATGAATTGGTCATAAAATGTGCTCTGATCTTCATCTAAGTCAAAACAATTTGAAAAACAAAGTCTGCTTAAAATAATACAACACAGACATATGTTTTCATGTGTTTATTGAACATAACATGTAAACATTCACAGTGCAGGGTGGAAAAAGTATGTGAACCCTAATGACTTCTCCAAGAGCTAATTGGACTCAAGGTTGGCTCACTCCTGGCTCCAATCAGTGTGATATTATTGGATGTGTTGCTGAAAGCTGTCCTGCCCTTTAATAACACACACCATTTTTGGGTTTACTGGTTTCAAGAAACACTGCCTGATGTGAACCATGCCTCGCAGAAAAGAGCTCTCAGAAGACCTACGATCAAGAATTGTAGACTTGCATGAAGCTGGAAAGGGTTACAAAAGTATCTCCAAAAGCTTTAATGTTCATGTGTCCATGGTAAGACAGACTGTCTACAAATGGAGAAAGTTCAGCACTGTTGCTACTCTCCCTAGGCGTGGTCGTCCTGTAAAGATGACTGCAAGAGCACAGCGCAGAATGCTTCATGAGGTAAAGAAGAATCCTAGAGTGTCAGCTAAAGACTTACAGAAATCTCTGGCACATGCTAACATTTTTGTTGACACATCTACAATAAGGAAAACATTAAACAAGAATGGAGTACATGGGAGGACACCACGGAGGAAGCCATTGCTGTCCAAAAAGAATATTGCAGTACGTTTGAAGTTTGCAAAAGAGCACCTGGATGTTCCACAGCACTACTGGCAAAATATTCTGTGGACAGATGAAACCAAAATTGAGTTGTTTGGAAAAAACACACAACACTATGTGTGGAGAAAAAAAGGCACAGCACACCAACATCAAAACCTCATCCCCACTGTAAAACATGGCGGAGGGAGCATCATGGTTTGGGGGGGCTTTGCTGCCTCAGGGCCTGGACGGATTGTTGTCATTGATGGAAAAATTAATTCCAGAGTTTATCAAGACATTTTGCAGGAAAACGTAAGACCATCTGTCCGCCAACTGAAGCTCCGCAGAGGATGGGTGATGCAACAGGACAATGACCCAAAGCATACAAGTAATTCAACAAAAGAATGGCTTCAACAAAACAGAATACGCCTTCTGGAGTGGCCCAGTCAGAGTCCTGACCTCAACCCGATTGAAATGCTGTGGCATGATCTTAAGAGAGCGATTCACACCAGACATCCCAAGAATATTGCTACACTGAAACAGTTTTGTGAAGAGGAGTGGTCCAAAATTACTCCAGATCGTTGTGCAGGTCTGATCTGCAACTACAGGAAATGTTTGGTTCAGGTTATTGCTGCCAAAGGAGGGTCAACCAGTTATTAAGTCCAAAGGTTCACATAATTTTTCCACCCTGCACTGTGAATGTTTACATGTTCTGTTCAATAACACATGAAAACATATAATGTCTGTGTTGTATTATTTTAAGCAGACTGTTTTTCAAATTGTTGTGACTTAGATGAAGATCAGAGCACATTTTATGACCAATTCATGCAAAACTCCACGTAATCCCAAAGGGTTCACATACTTTTTCTTGCCACTGTATATACAACCCCTTTTTATATATATATATATATATATATTATATATATACACAAACAGGATATATATACAGCCCCTTTCTTGATCTAAAGACACTGAGCTGGTTGTGCAGGGCAACGCGGCCAGTAGTCGCAGCCTGATGACGTGTATGCGCCGGCGTCTTCCGGGTTCCCGGAGCGTGCGGGGCACTCCACGTTGGGGCGAGGTGGGGTGAGTATCTCCATTTTTTATTGTCTATAAAAGTTGCTATTTAATTTTGTCATGTATACCTTGAAAAAGGCCCGCTATTTTTGGGCCGAAACGTCGGAACTTTACTTATGTCAACAATAAATTAATATTTTATTTAGTCCCGGAGTGCCTCCCACCATTCTTTATTTTTCTGTATATTCTTCATCAGGGAGTTCAGCACTCTAGTATTCAGCCTCTAGTATTTGTTGATGCTGTATTTGTTGTGGGTTTTCCCACCCACGCCACAGTGCACAGGAATTGAGTGCCTGGTCCCCCCTTTTTTCATTTTATATACAAACAGGATATATATACAGCCCCTTTCTCGATCTAAACACACTGAGCATAAATGTATACAGTCTATATATCAGGGTACATATACACCTCATTCCTCGCTCTCCATATAACACACAATATATACACACAGCTTCCCTGCCTCCATATAGCACACCAGACATATACGCAGCCTCACTCCTTGTACAACACACAGTATATTTTTCCAATCATACCCAACATCACTATGGAGGTTATTCAGAGAACACCAATATGTGACTGACATTTCGGTGCTCTCTCTTGTTCCCCGCACTTCAGGGAATCAAAGTTCCCCACCCTGCGGTGAATTCAGCATGCACCGCAGGGTCTCTGGAGTGCAGGGAAAACCCGCCGCAAACCCACAGAACACACACCAAAAACCTGCCGGAACCGCCGCAAAAACAACGTCAAACATGTCGGGAAAAGCCGACGAGCCGCCGATCACAGCGCAAAGCAGCTGCCAGAAAAAGCCAACAAGCAGACGAACGGAGTATAAAACCCCCAAAAAACCCAATACACTGGAAAATGTCAAAATTGAAACGCTGTTTGCAAAAAACTACTGAACGGAAATGCCTGGAATTTACATATAAGATCCAATGAATGATAATAAAAAGGGCTGTTACAGAAAAAAAAAACCTTAAAAAAAAAGGTGAGTTTTATTGCTGTGATGCTCTGTGATACGTTCATACACACTGCACATTACTGTGAGTTTTATTGCCGTGGAGCTCTGTGATACGCTCATACACACTGCACATTACTGTGAGTTTTATTGCCGTGTAGCTCTGTGATACGCTCATACACACTGCACATTACTGTGAGTTTTAAAAAGTGATTGGTTGCTTTTGACGTGTGCCACAAGGACCTTCTGTGCCACAGCACTGCCTTAGCTGCAATGAGTAGGTGATGGCTGCTGCAGCAGAGCTTTGGCCATCTGTAAGTCTGGAGGATGATGATGGATTCCGCCAATTCGCTGTTGTGCCCGAGTGGATTTTCTTAACTCATTAAAATCATTATTTTGAATTTTTTTTGCATAAATTCATTCTTTAACACAGTATTGTACATGTCGGTTATGAGTCGGGTTTATTTTTTTTGTTTGACCTCCTGTGGGCGCGGCACAAGGGGCCCCACTATCTCCTATTGCCCGGGGGCCCCACTATCGCCCGGGGGCCCCACTAGCTGTCAGTCCGCCCCTGGTTAGAGTGAGCTATATAAAAGAGCAGTTTCAACAAGCTCCTTCAATCCTTTACTTTTTGCCACTGATGAAGCGCTATTTCAGGCGTGAAACGCGTGTGGCTATTGTGTATTTTGGTTTTACTGTCACCTTTGTTTAAGGAGTTTTAATAAACACACCTTCCTAAGCTATTTGCACCATTTCACTCCTACCGAAGATTCTTTAAGGAGGTGAATATAGGGAACGCGATTGGGAGACTCGGCGGATCTCCTGAGAGGTGGTTTCCCCTGCCGAGACTGGCTTGCAGCGTCTGTTCTTTCAAGCATCCGGCGGTTGTCTTTAAGTGGAGAAGGCTCTTATCAAAGAGAAGCCCTGACGGTCCCACTACACTCCCAACTACTGAACTGCCTGAGAGCAACGGATTCCGCTAAGACAAAGCTCAACGATCATTGCTGGATTTGAGTTTCTGACTTAAACGCCACCACGGCGCGCGACGAAACCAATATTGGACTGATCTGTGGGTTTTATTCCTGAATGTATCCAGGCTAACCACAGACCTTCTATACAGAAAAGGTGCATTACCATTGTTACCTGTCCCTTATTGGATGAACTATGACGGCTATGATTGAATTCTCTGGTCTCTGATAGACTGAAGAGGCAGAGTACTGTTAACTCTCTCCCTGCTGGGAATTAATACGCCTGTCAGGACTGACTAGAACCACTTAGGACTTTAGCAAACGCAGTTTTAACCTTTAAGTTTGCAAATTTACTCTTCCTAAGTAGGGATGAGCCGAACACGTCTGAGTTCGTATTCGAACCCGAACTTTCCAAATGTTCGAATCCGAACCCGAACTCAATACAAGTCAATGGGGCTGAAAATTCGGTTTTTAGAGTGCCCTCCGAGAGGGCATATATGCTAGATATTTGCCATAAAAGGTGTATGGGGGTCCGGGTAGTGCCCTGGGGGACAGGAAATAAGGACAAAAAGTAAAAAAAAAAAAAGTTTTTAAAAGGGACAGTGAGTTTTCCATGAAGTAAGGGTTAAAAATAAAAATGAAAAATTCCTTCAAATATCGTGCCTAGGAGGTCCCCATAACCTCCAGCCGAGAGGCAGCGTCACAGATGTGCCCGGCAGCCACGTGAACGCATCACAGCAGCGCGACCGGACCTTCAGATGGGTGAGTATCGCTGCCGCAGGAGAGGAACGCTGGCCGCATGCTTTTCATGCACGCGGCCAGCTTCCCCAGCCCCGCGGACACCGGCAAGCCGGCCCAGCGCTGGCTTCCGGTATTGGGCCATTTGCACAAGTACCAAGTACTCGTACAAACGGCAGTATCGGCACCGATACTAGTATCGGTGCATCCCTACCGGAACATGTAGAGAACGTTGCTAACATCCCACAGAAATAAGACGAGGCTGCAGATCTGGAGGTTTTCAGGGTCAAAATGGAGCTGGTTTTATTGGGGACAGGCACAGATATTTATGCGATCAAACATGTGATATTTACAAATACAAAACCTCCCCTAGAAAATGTTATGAGGGTTTCTGATGTTACTGCTCCTTCTGCTTCATTTGGGACATAATTAGACTAGGACAGTTAAACATTTGAACAACATTCCTAGACAATACAGGACAATGACAGTCGTGGATGGTAAACAAGATTACAGTCTAACACAGCAGATAATCTGCTTTGTCAGGCAAACACTGCCCCATTAACAAAACTATTCAAATATACAGCAGATATCAACAGATAGACAATAACTTTATTCATACATAACACAGATTACACACACACCCTGCACCCCCTACAGGCACAGAGTGATTTCAACATAAGAGAGGGCAGTGAAATACTATAGAACATGAGGGCTGCACCTCCCAAATACATTTCCAGGCCCATGTACCCCAAGTACAGAGTGACGCACGTCACAATGAGTTTTCTCTCTCAGGCTAGGGTCAGACGAACGCATTTTCGCGTTGTCTGTGAAAAAGTGCGTTTGAACGAATGGAAGCATTTTTTCACGGAGTACGCGATAGCGGTCATACGATGCGCATTTGCGTTCGTGTTTTTGTAGGGATCATCAATAAAACCCTTTTGCATCTGGACGTTATGTTGGCCGGACATTAGCAGTGTCTGACATCTCCAAATCACGCACACACGCCGCTAGCGGACGCAGCGCA